>BOPN01000094.1:405000-410000 GCA_017312705.2 Penaeus japonicus
GGAAGAACGCTCCATACGCGACTAGCCTCGGCTGAATATAAGTGTGAGGACTGAGAACTGTGGCTGTGGAGCAAGGAGGAGCACGAGGGGGAGAAGAAGGAGGAGAAGAAGGATGATAATGATGATACAGATAATACTAATGGCAGTAATGATGATAAGAGGAGCATACGACGAAGGCGAAGGAGAGGAAGAAAATGATAATGATGATGATAATAATAAGGGCAGGGACGGAGAAGAAAGCGGAGTAGTTATGGTAATAACATTTTTTTTTCTTTGTATATATAATAACGATGATGAGAGCGAGCAGGAAAAGGAGGGTTGGGACGAGAAGGGAAAGGAGGAGGAGGAGGAGGAGGAGGCAGGCGATGGGATTAGAAGTTGAGGAGAAAGAAGGAGACGAAGAAGCAGGAGGAAGGCAGGGGCTTTAGAAGACAAAGAGAAGGAAAGAGGTGGAGGCTTAGAAAAAGAGGGAGGGGGAGGAGGAGAAAGTCAATAAAGTTGAAGCAAAGGGAGAAGGTGGAGCAAGACGAGTGCATTAGAATTAGGGGAAGAGAGAGCAGGAGAAGGAGAAAGAAGATGAGGGAACCAGAAAGAAGTGGAATAAAGAAAAGGAGAAGAAGGAGGAAAGGGATTAGAAAAACAGCGTGAAAGTTGGATCACAGCGCCCATCGATTAAGAGAGATGGATGATAGGAGGATGCAAGAGGCGGTAGAGAGAGGGGGGGGGAGAGAGGGAGGGGAGTCATGAGGACAGACACATAGATTAATAAAGGGGCTCGCTGGGTGGGGTCATCCGAGAGATAAGAGGGTGAGGGTACAGTGAAAGGGACATCAGGGCCGTGGAATGAGGGAGGTCCACTTCACCGTATGAGAAACGGTAGGGCTTCTGTGTGGCGTGAGGACAAGGTGGGTCTAGTGACGGGAGGGAGTGGAGAGGGAAAAGGGTGGGTCGCTAATCACTTCCAGAAGGAGGACTGTACGATAACTGATAACGAAGTAGGGGGAAAGGATGGGTTGTCGGCTAGAGGAAGGGGGAGGATGGCAGAGCGAAGGACCGGGTTAGGGTGAAGGGAAGGTTGTATTGTGTAGGTGAAGGGAAGGTGAAAGATAAGTCGTTGTGCCCTGGAGATGAGGCGAGATAAGACTCAAAAGTAAGTGTGTGACAAGGAGAGTAAGATGTATTGCAAAAGAGAATTTGCGTTGTGGAAGCAATGGAGTCCATCGCGTAACGAAGAAAAAAAAGTCTTTATGGAAATAGTATTTTGTTGGACAAAAGCTATTGTTGTGAATACCACAACGAAGCGAAAAGGAATGAAATATGATGTTCTTTTCAAATATGAACTCTTACGCCATAAAAGATGTGTACGGTGGTGTGTGTGTGTGGGGGGGGGGGCGAATTCCCCAAATCAAGAAGTAAAGGATAAATCTAGGGTAAATCAAGTCTTTGCTTAATTTTGTATTTGCAAGGATCTGACGTTTTCATTACCACGGTACAGTGACTCTGCTCTGAGATAAGGAAGTGCTGAATTTTAATCCAGGATAACATTTTGTGAAATGCCTTACTGGAAAGGTTTACAGAAAACGAAATTATGTCGGTAAAAGGAAAAGGACAGAGTTGAAATGTGAAATAAATTGAAAGTCAGATTGACTTCTTGGGGAGATAAAGTTGAATGATGGGTCTTTGTGATATAAATTTTCAACATGGAAATTCATTGCAGAGAGTGAATTGCAAAAATGTGACAAGCAAATGTAAATCCACTAATGCAGTGAAAGAGCAGATAATTAAAGGAACGACGCAATCAAATACAAAGAAAAACGAAGACAAGAGAAAGATCGCAAGAAAAACCCTCCATTTTTTCTCAAGAAAGGAAATGGCCGTAAGAAGAAAGGCCGGAGGGAGGGAGTGGAGGGAGTTATAAAGACGTCCAGGTAAGAGGGAGAGGAAGTTGATGTGCAGCGGAGGGGAAAAGAATGTTAGGGTTCACGGGGAGGGTCTAGGGTGAGGAGGGAGGGAGGGAGGAAAGGAGGGAGGGAGGGAGGGAGTTGGGTGAGGGAGTGTCAGGGTGGGAAGGTCAGCTGGGGATGGGTCACAGGTGGGGAGGGAAGAGGTCAAGTGAGGGGAGAGCCAGGTGGAGAGCTGTTAAACGGTGGGAGTGTCAGGGTGAAGGCGCGTTACCACCAGCATCTCTCAGTGTCGTTGCTTATGTTTTAGGACAAGGCGGGTCGAGTGTGAATGTCTTCATGCAACATACGTAAAATCGATTAGTGCCTTGCCATAACACAGGTCAAGTGGGTTTGTCCTTTGGCGAAGTAAGGGTCAGGTGAATGCACGGGGTGACGGCCAAGTGTATGATGCCTCAGCCTCACACAGGTCAAGTGGATTATACTAGCTAGTCAGAGGTAAATAGGAATGAACATCTCGAAGCAAGACAAGTCCAGTGAATGAGCATCTGTAAGCAAGACAGGTGGGCAATGTCAAGTAGTATCCTGGAGTCTTATCTCGCTGCCCTGTGCTTGTTAGTGATATTGATTATTTCGAAACGTACCAAAGCACGATTCAGCTCCAGAATGAAAAAGCTAATGAATGGAAATGAAGGGATTGTCGCAAGCAAGAAGGAAGCTTCCAAATCGGGAGATTGCACAATCAAAAGGCCACGGGAGAAAGGGAGGTGGAGTGGGGGGAAGGAGAAGAGGGGACGGAACGACGAGGAGGAAAAACAAGAAAATTGGTTTCTAAAAGAGGTATGAGCAATGCAACACAACTGAGAGAAAGAAAGGGAGGAGAATAAGGAAAGAGAGAAAGAGAGAGAGAGAGAGGAAGGGAGGGAGAGAGAGAGAGAGAGAGAGAAAGAGAGAGAGAGAGGGAGAGAGAGAAGAGAGAGAGAAAGGGAGGGAGGGTTTGAGAGAGAGAGAGAGGGGAGAGAGAGAGAGAGAGAGGGGAGAAAGAGAGAGAGGGGGGAGAGAGAGAGAGAGGGGAGAGAGAGAGAGGGAGAGAGAGAGAGAGAGAGAGAGAGAGAGAGAGAGAGAGAGAGAGAGAGAGAGAGAGAGGTGTATAGATAGAACAAGAGATGGATTGAGAGGGCTTGAAAGAGGAAGGGGGTGAGAGGAGAGGGGGGAGAGAAGTTGAGAGAGAGAGAGAAGAGTGAGAGTAAGAAAAAAAATATAAGACATAGACAGATAAATGGGCAGATAGACAGACATAGAGAGAGAGAGAAAGAGAGAGAGAGAGAGAGGAGAGAGAGAAAGAGAGAAAGAGAGAGAGAGAGAGAGAGAGAGAGAGAGAGAGAGAGAGAGAGAGAGAGAGAGAGAGAGAGAGAGAGAGAGAGAGAGAGGGAGAGGAGAGAACAGAACAGGAGAAAACAGCAATGGTGAAAGTAGCCTAGACACTTGATATAGAAGAAGTACGTGATGCGCTACGGTGAAACTAGCAAATGAGAGGAACAGATAAAAAGCTAAGAAAGGGCGAGAGGTTAAATCAATCCGGGTATCTGCTTACAGTTGTACTTCAACCGAGAGTTGATATTCGGAATGCATTTGGATTAGTAAAAGACATAACGGATGAGGATCGGATTATATACATTATTGAAAAGCATGGAATAGTATAACACTAAGTTGATATTTCCGAGAAGTTTAGGGTGTCAAAATCTTGTTCTATTAAATCCATTCAGAAAGTTGAATGGATAAGGAAAGGGCCTCGTACCATACAGTATGCTTTCGTTCGATGACATTTAGATTATCAGAGTATTTTTTTTATTAGAATAGGTGAGTAGTTCATAAATAATTAATTGGTTTATAAATTAAATGAATTAAAACTTTCAACAGGTCTTTATTGCAAATGTATATTTTTCTTATAAATGAGTATCATAAACCTACGTAAGAATTATGTGATTTATCGACTATATTAGTGGTGAGGAAATTTATTGTGTAACACAAAAGCATAAATAACAGAGATAATTACAATTGGTGACTAGTCCCCTAATGAAAACAATAAATTTACAGAACAAAATATTATTAGAGTAATGGCGAAATTCTCGAGTCACCAACACGTGTAAGAATTATGATGTTAATGTTTATATTGGTGGGACAGTCGGTGCATATACGGCGAGGCAGTGGGAGTGGTAGTTCGGGGGCAAGTTGCAAAGTGTGTGGCCAGTGGGGAATGTTGCAATCTTGGAAGCCGCTTACGTCGTTGCTGTTGTTCTTTCATAAATGATGAAAATATAAGTAAGTTGTATTTGCGGTGATGAGGATGGTCTTGCGTGGATTAAAACGATTGTGTTGTAATTCATATATAGGAATATATATATAGGAAGGTATGGTAATGTAAGTGATCATATAAATCATTTACAATGTTGTGTTGACCATGGCTATGACGTATAACCTCGGTCGTGATGGAATCGGGACACAAGACATGACTGAGATAGTAAAAGTGATACAAATAATTACGGTGTGTTTTTCCTCCGTGGGGTAGCCCGTTATAGGAATTAACATAAAACATCAAAGTATAACGCATAGTATAATGATGTAGATATTTGATAAACATGAATGCAATAAAAATGGACGTTGTTATGTCTGTTATTGTGTTGCCTTGTTACTGAGGTGAAGATAGTTGTGGTCATCGTAATAATACCAGTATTAATGTCAGATGATGGAGCGATATGGCCATAATAATGACGACAAAAGCAACGGGTAACGTGAAGGGTGATTTTGCCCGTAGTAGGTCCAAGTGACGATGAATGACGGGGGTGCTAATTAGCCTAATAGATGACGATGTCGGCGATAGTTAAGTTTGATGGTAATTATGGTAGGCCGTTAATAGCAGCCTTGCTGGGGCGAAATGAAAATGGCAGATGATGCTGGTGACGCCTGTTATATGATGGGGATGTTCGGAGGTGATCTTTTAATTACAGGTACAGGTGTATTACCTCGTCTTCGATTTTGTAGAGCAAGACAAGTCGACGGTCTGTAAGGCAGGGCGACCGGGGTGATCCGATTTACTTT
>BOPN01000094.1:417500-420000 GCA_017312705.2 Penaeus japonicus
AGTTGGGTTAGCACGTAAATAAGATTCCGAACGAATAATTTTTTCGACCACAGAGTTCCTGACAGGCATGTCAGAATATCTGGAATTATTAATTCAATCCGATCATAATCAAGTAAATTCTAAGGTACGTTTTTCCCTCTCCTGCCACCAAACATGCAATAAGATCCAAATATTCGTACCCTGGCACCAGAGGTGTGTCCGTCCGGCCTTTCTATTGAGTCCATTCCCTGCATATACACACGGATTTAGCTCACTAAGTGTGTGAATAGCTCCCCGACCCTCCTGAATATCTAAACATATAATTAACTAGTCGAGCTGTTTATAAATGGATATCAGCACTGTGCCGTACTACAAGGTGGGGACAGTGTTATGAATGGGCCGCCCCAGAGCAGCGCTCAATGGGCCAGACGCCCTTAAATGCAGTCCGGCGGTGGCGCTTCGCTCAGGGGTCCCGCCGCCCAGGACAGCTTCGAGTGAAATGTACCTCGTATGTTCGTCTCGTCGTTAGCGGGCTAGTGTTCGGCGGCCTTTGTGTTTCGTGGTTAGCGAGTCTTTCTGATATATAATTATCGCAGGTTCATTCTGCTGGTGGCTGTGGTAGGACGAGGGAGCGGCGCAAGAGCACAGGGCGCAGATCTGAAGGGCTTGCGGTGCACCGACGCTATTCAGGCGGCCGCGCACAAGGCCGCTCCCCTGCGAGGAACCCTGTGTCAGTACGCCGCTCTTTGTGCGCCGCAAGAAAATAGTCTGACAGGAGAAGGTGCGCTGAACAAGAAGAAAGGCATGCAGCACGTCGCCATATTTGATATCGTAAGTGTAAATGAGCCCAACTCCTTGCTCAAGTTATCAGCATTATCGTCATTACCGCCAGCGCGAACAGCGGCAGGTAGAGGAGGTAGAGGAGCGGCGGTGCTTTAGCCTCCGAGTACCTCTGATGGGCGTACCTCTAGCGCAGGTACTTCTAGAAAGGTTATGGCGCTGGTACCTTTGGCGGATAGGAGGAGGCTCGTTGTATCGACATTGGCAATCAGCTCCTAGCCAATTAGCAGTAATGGGGACAGGAACCTTCGCTCGTATTTCTGGGCGCCGCGTCTCCATTGGTAAAGGGACCTCGCGAAGATTAACAACGTCGAGAAGTGTGATGCAGAATTGATTACTCTTAAAAGGAATTCGTATCAAGATGTCACTTCTTCATCAATATCTGAGTAGACAGAGGCAGTAATAGGAAATTTTATGACATAAGTGTCGGCAATAGGAGTGATGCCAATAGTGATTATGCTGATATTGATAATAATCACCACTTTAATGACAGCGTTAATGACTGCAGTAATGTGTATTACCATCATGTTAAACATGGTCCTTATCTTAGCCATCCGTCATAATTTGATTTTTCCTTGGGATTTTACCACTGATTGCTACCCTCCTCCTCCACCCTTACCCCTCCCCTATACCTTTGTTTGCTTCTTTTTCTCTTACTCCTCTTCTTCGTTCTCCTCCTCTATGTTTTTATTTTTCTCCCACTCCTCCTCCTCCTCTATGCTCTTCTTCATCTCCTCTTCTCCTCGATATTCTTTATCGTCTATTTCTCTTCCGCCTCCATCTCCTCCCCCTACCCCTTCTGTTTCTCCTGCTCTTTCTCCTCCTCATCTTCCCTCTTTACCGCCCCATCCACCTCCTTTTACTTCTCCTGCTTCTCTTCCTCCTCCTCCATATTGCTCTTTTTCTTCCTCATTTTCTTTTCCTCCTCCTCCTCTCCTTTCACCTTCTCCTCCTTTTTCTTTCCCTCTTCTTCTTCTTTTCCTTTTACTCATTTTCATCATTGTCATCACCATCAAAATCGTCATCATCATCATCATCATCATGATCATCACCATCATTATCGTCATCATCATTATTATCCTCATCATCATTAGCAGCAGCAATAACATTGTGCTTGCGACTATGCTTTTTATTATTTTATTGCACATGTTTATTATCATTTCGTGTTAAGCAAACAACAAAAGCAACTTCGGTTCAGTTGATGAGGTAATGGAAAAGAAATAAAGATATTTGATCATAAAAAAGAAATAGAATAAAAGGCTTTTGCAAGTTATAGATAATTATCAGCGACAGCGGTTGATTAAAAGAAACTATCAAGCAAAAACATTCTTTTCATTTCTAAATCCTGTTTTGAGAGTAATAGATTGATGCTATATATCTCCAGGTAGTACAAAAAATA
Organism: Penaeus japonicus; assembly: GCA_017312705.2. NCBI lineage: Eukaryota > Metazoa > Arthropoda > Malacostraca > Decapoda > Penaeidae > Penaeus > Penaeus japonicus. The sequence continues at coordinate 419,719 of BOPN01000094.1, forward strand.
TAGATATGTCTATATAATGGTTTCCTATCGGGACAACTGAGGCGTAATGATAAAACATGAGAATCCATCTGTATTTTAGAGTTGATTGAAAAGCGAATTTCGATGAAGGTCGAGATCCATATTCAAATGTTGTTATTGAAAAGTGGCGCTGTCATCCCTTTTTGGAGGCGGAGTCGTCCCGAGGTCAAGTTATATTATGCTCGAGTGGCAGATTGAAATTACAAAGGAACAACACACACTCCTCGGACAATTTCTGATATGTCGAGATTACGGCCGCCTTTG
>BOPN01000094.1:447500-450000 GCA_017312705.2 Penaeus japonicus
ATCTAAGCCAATTGTTTGCATTTCGAAATCGAAGGATATTTTCAATTTAACAGGTTATCATCGCCATCTATTCTTCTTCTGGTTGTCACACTCACTCTTTATTTCATGCTTTTAATATTCTTATTTTCTGCTTCCAAATTCTCTGGTTTTAGTGTTTTTTTTTTTTTTTTCTTCTTTTTTACATTTGTTGTTGTTTAACTTTTTGAGTATTTTGACTTCAAGATGATGATTAAACCCTGATGTTGGCACTTTGAATGCAGTTTCTATTGCTATCAGTCCTCTGCCTCCATCCCTGGTTATGTAAATTTAGTCGACATTAGATTTTGTGCGAATCATTCCATGCATTGTTGTCACTATTATCATTATCCTTATTAGGCTCGCTATTATCATTATTATTGCTACCATTATTATTATTATTATTATCATTGCTGTTATCATTATTATTACTGTTATTATCATTATCATCATCCTTATTTTCGTCTTTGTTATCATTATTATGATCATTATTATCATCATCATTAATATCATTATTATTATCCGTATCAGTGCCATAATTATTTTCAATTCATCATCATTTCTGTTATGATAATGATCATTATCACCATGTGCGCGCGCGCGCGTGTGTGTGTGTGTGTGTGTGTGTGTGTGTGTGTGTGTGTGTGTATGTATGTGTGTGTGTGTGTGTGTGTGTGTGTGTGTGAAAGTAGCCAGGTTGATAGATAGATGATGATATATATAGATATATAGATATATCAATATGCAGTACATATGTGATATTTAATTGTGTTTATTTGTTTGTTCTTTATATATGAATATGTAGATGATCTCTGTAACTCGTGTATGTCATTATTCCATAATCGAGATAAATCTTTTTTGTATTATCAAAATGTCACTTTGACCATAAATAGTTATGTGTCTTATATAATTAACGTGTGCTATATCATAAAGCATATCTTGTAACTGTTTTGCAGAAGTAATAAATATTCTCAAAATAATAAGTGCTGTGCTACAGTGTACTAGCAAACAGTTTACCACACACACTCGTATCCCTGATTTATCATGTGTAGTATTTATATGCTGATAGCTTAAAAGATACGTGTAAGTAATAGCAACGATAAATTAACACTGAATCAATACTGCTTATCTGCCGCCCAGATTAAAGTGCCATGTTTTCAGCCTGGGAGAGAGAGCGCTGCGTGAACACAGCATTCGCCGATATTACCGTTCTCCTTTTTCGTCCTGCTAAACCTACGGGACGTCTATCGGAGCTCCGAAGTGAGACCTCGAGCTCAAGATGCATAAGCCGAGCTAGTGCCACGCTCTCGGGCTCTCCGTCGGTTTGATGAGACGGCTGTTATCGGCAAATCTTGGAATCTGTGAGTTATCGTACATTTACTCCGTATCACTTGAGATCAGAAACCAGCGGAGTGAGCAAGCTCTCTTTTCTCTCACGGAGAAATGACCCTCTTGCAAAATAATGCGGGATGATGGGTGATGATGCTAGCACTCTCTCTCCGAGCCTCGAGGCGAATCGGCCCCGTTGTTGCAACACGGACACGAACTTTGACATTTTGGCGGAGACTCCGATGCACGAAAGGAAAAGAAATGATGGAGAGAGCGCAGTGCAAGGAAGGCTCTGACGTGTGGAAAAGAGTTCATATTTGGCCGGCGTATGATACAATGCAAGGACGTATTTTGCAGTATCTGTAAGACAACGGATTAATGAATGCCTGACATATGAGAAAAAAATGACATGGATAAGATGCATGACTTTGGTAAGACAAAAAAAGGATGAAGAAGATATGTAAAGTAAGAAACGATGCGCTGTGCGATAGACACGTGTGATATCAGGAAAAATGGAGAGTGTGAAGGTTATAAATTGATGCTGAACACAATGTGTGTCTTGGGCCGTAATATGCAACAATCATCGCGATATCATATTCATAATGTCGTGACAAGCAATGTTATGAACATGAGAGGCGATACTAATATGCATACAAATTCATAACAGTAGTAATAATGTACGTCACTGATATAGAGCGCTCTCTGTTGGAGAAAACCTAAATAAATTTTGTGTATATCATGTGATATCCGTTATATATTCTTTCTTATATATCAACTGCATTCGGTGATATGTTGTGTATAAGAGATATTTTTCCGTCTGAAGAAATAAGGAGCAAGTCAAATTTCCCGAATCAAATGGCATCCTGATACAAGCAAATGAAATAAAAGCGAATAAAGAACATTATCATTATCATTTATACAATCTTATCACCCCCAAAATTTTAAGCTGGGAAGCTGGGAAGATAACTTTCGTTAGCGTGATATAAGATGCCTTTGAATCATTGCTGCCTTGGTCGTTTTCCTGTCAGGGAGATCAAGAATGAAAAATGTTTATAGTGAAGGCAATTGTTGCTACGGTGTTTTTGCCTCGTCATGGGCTTAGTGCTCGAAGGACTAAAAGTGTCTCTCTCTCTCTAACTCCCACGCTCTCCTAGAT
>BOPN01000094.1:467500-470000 GCA_017312705.2 Penaeus japonicus
TATTATAATCATGATAATAGTAGTAATGATAATGATAATAGCAATAATGATCATAATAATGATAATGGCGATGATAATTATCATTATTATCATAGAAACAATATGACAGTAATGATAATAATAACAACAATCACGATGATAATGATATTTATGGTGATAATAATAATAATGAATCAGCGAATATATAAATAATCAACTGCATAAATGAATGACTCAAGATATAAATAAAGAAATAAAAAAATATCAAGTAAATATATACGTAATTAAATCACGAAATAAATAAACAAAAAAAAACGAGATAACTCGATAACAAAATATCTGGCCTGAAGCCCCGACATAACCCCCTTGGAAAACTCAGCCCCCCAAAGCCCGGACAACGAGGGTGGCCGCAGGAGGACGCACCACTCAAGCATATGGCGAGGACTAATCTTCATAATACGAGAGATACAACCTAAACAGAGAAAGATATAAACGGCGAGATCGCCAAAGCTGCTCCAAACATGCGGGGGCTTAGCCTCGCCGATAGTGTCACATGATGCATGATCCCGTGAGATAAAGTATGGATTAGGTGATTGGAGACTTTACGAGATCGGGGCGATTGTGTGATGGAAGAGCTAAGCTGTGAGAATGACAACGTCATCGTCTTTAAGGAGCTAGGCGGCTCCGCAATTAGATGCCCTCGACGTCCGTTTGTGGGCCTGCATTTTCCTTTTTTTCCTCTCTTTTTTGTGTGTATATATTTTTTCTTATCTCTCTCTCTCTTCTTTTGTGTTTCCGGTTTAGTTTCTTTTTAATATTTTTTGTGTTTCCTGTCTATTTTTTTTTCTATCTTTCTGATTGTTTTTTTTTTCTCTCTCTCTCTTCTCTTCTCTTATTCCAATCCATTTTCCTTTCCTTCTCCCACAGTCTGTTTCTCTTTCCTCTGTTGCCTTACTCCTCTTTCTCCGTCAGTTTCTTAATCGACTTCTTTCTCTCTCTCTCTCTCTCTCTCTCTCTCTCTCTCTCTCTCTCTCTCTCTCTCTCTCTCTCTCTCTCTCTCATCATTTATCTATCTATATATATCTACCCATCTATCTCTTTCTCTCTCTTTCTCATTCTCTAAGTCTACTTGTCTTCTCTCTCTCTCTCTCTCTCTCTCTCTCTCTCTCTCTCTCTCTCTCTCTCTCTCTCTCTCTCTCTCTCTCTCTCTCTCCCTCTCTCTCTCTCTCTCTCTCTCTCTCTCTCTCTCTCTCTCTCTCTCTCTCTCTCTCTCTCTCTCTCTCTCTCTCTCTCTCTCTCTCTCTCTCTTTCTGTGTGTGTGTGTGTGTGTGTGTGTGTATGTGTGTGTGTGCCACATTCCGTCTCTCGAGAAGATAGCTCCCGGCGTCGTGTGTGTGGGCGGGGTGACAGAGGTAGGGGGGTAGTGGCAGCGTTCTAAAAGCAATTTCACGGGGGTTATCAAAGCTGAAGGGATTGTGTGGCTGTTATGACCGTCACTTATGACTCGTTAGTTCAGAAACTGCGGCCAGAGCATCATCAGTCTCCTGCATCGGCTGCACCACTTCAGTGAGGAGCAGTGATGAAAGATGCTGTGGATTTGAGTTTCTTTTCCAGTTGCGTGTGTACTTGTTTGTCCTATTTGTCTGTTTGTTTATTAGTCAGATAGGCATTCCCTCTGTAAATAACATATATACACGAACGGGGACACACGCACACACACACACACACACACACACACACACACACACACACACACTGCGTAAGTACGGAAATAAACGCAAGTAAGAAAAGCAAGTCCGAGAAACCCGTAATGACGTCTATCGCAAAGAAAAATCACGCAGCGTAAAGCGCACATTAAAAAAATGCCCTTATTACCAGCATGTACAGCCATAGTCTTGGCAGCGGCGGACACCATGACAACAGCTAGAGAACAGCAGTGCAGGGAGGATGACAAGGAGGAACACAAAGTCTTTTTCTGACCCATGTCACTAGAAAATTATGAATGGTCGCATGACTCTGCAAGGAGTTTGTGTGCCAGCCAGAGAGGCGTTAATCGCTTCTTGTTATTGTCTTCCGTGGACCTTATTGCGGGCACTGCTTGTTGCTCTATATCTCTAGGCCCTGGTATGGTTGCCAATTCAATTCGTTCCAGTAGTTTTTCAGCACTTTAATGAGTCCGTTTGATTCTGGCGCGGGAAAAAAAGTATGCGGATTGTCCAGCGAAAGGTCAGCTCGAGATGTTAAACCCACAAGCTGTTATGTCGTTTTTTTGTGTTTTTTTTTCGCTCTCTATCGCATCATCCGTCTTTGTTCGATTTACATAATAGAGAATGGCAAAGGGCAATGGATGACGTCGGGAGGGCGGTAGACAATCTCACCGTAGACATGTATCGGAGAATTCCACAGATGATCGCTTGGAAACAACTTATTGACCTGTCGGGGAACTCTCTTGCGATATATATGTTTAGGAGATGAAATGGTGATAATGGACTAATTGAATGATAACCGAAAATGTAAGTCA
>BOPN01000094.1:480000-482500 GCA_017312705.2 Penaeus japonicus
ACGAGAATAATTAGGACAATCTACTCGAGGCTATTCCCGGAAGCTCCCTTTACCATTCCGGTTACTTACCCTCTCCGGCACCCACGCCCTTGAGGCCCTACTCCCTGTAAACCCAACACCACGCTGGGGGCCACCAAGGTGATGGACCCCAGCCCAGGTTGGTCACTTCTCACGGGTGGTGTCGTCTGCTGTCGAAGCAAAGGTCGGGAGTCACACACTTTACCGGCCGCCATTTAGAACACCTCCAGTCGATGTTTCCATAAAAAGAACACTTGAAAACCGAGGATAATTAATCTCTCCGGCTGAGCTGCATCCTCTAGCGAGACTATAAGGGCAAGATCTGAAGTGAACGTCCAGTAACGGCGATGTCACTGTGATCAGGTATGCGTTCACACTAATACGGGGCGGTAAATGAGCAGAGAGGAAAGCATTCGGGAGGAGAGGAAGAGAAGGATCGGCAGGGAATGAAGGAGGGAAGAGATATGAAAAAAAAGTGAGGACGATGGAGGGGAGAAGAGTAAGAGTGAGTGGGAAAGGAATTAATGAGCAAATTGAGCATTAGATAATGATAGCAATACTAAAAATATATACTCACGAGAAAGTAAATAGAGATGAGCTGGTGAAGACTGAAAAAGTGAAAGATAACGAAGACACAGAAGATTGAGAGAAAGGGGGACCGCAAGAAGGAGAGCGTCTAATAGCGTGGGAATGACACAGTTGAAAATGCAGTCTCCATCGTTTAGCCCGACACGCTGACGCGACCAGAGGATCTTCCTTCGTTTTCTCCCGCCAGCACTCGCATATGCCACCCCCGTGACCCATCCGTGATTCACAATGAGGAAGGATAGAATAAAAGACCCAGGGAGAGGCTAAAGGGACAGAGAGTGGGTGGGATGACCCGAGACCCCGCAGCGGTGCCTGGGGTCACCGAAGTCGCCCCACGCATGATTGTAAACACTGATTAGAAATTAAGATTCGATTGTGGTCCGCCGGTGCGTAAGTAATGCCCAGATTACGGAATGTACTGAGGAGGAATCCGAATCCTCGATCGGAAGGCTCTTTCTTACGCGATTTTTTCCTCTTGATTCATGTATACGCGGCTGCCACGTCAGTGCACGCTGATGATAGATGGAAGTGACAGCTTGAATGTTGAGATCAAGTACCTGAGATTTGTGCGTGCAGGAGCGGCATCACTCTTATCTAAGACCGTAGTTTGTCAAGGACTGTTAGAACATTTGTACTTATCACAACTTCTGCTTCATTCTCAGGCCTAGCGAGTTAAAGGATCATGAGATCGTTTCGCCCAAAGACTATAATTTATCGTCCATTCAATAGCCATAAATTTCTTCTGCTCCGCCGCATAAAGAAAGTTTGACTATTGACTGGAGAACAGCATTTTCACATTGACTTTTCCGTGGAATGAGATTATCGCCTTGGTTTGCATCATCAACACTTTCAGTTTAAGAACGAAAACCTCTGGTTAAGCATCAGTAGTCAAAAGGAAATACTTCAAGCAGCTGACGACCGCAACGAAAAGCGGGTGACGCCGCAAGAATGGAATATCACTGCTCATGACACATCTGCAGCAAATTACCGCACAAAACCGCTTCTCCGAGGCGCTTATTATAATGGCATTGATTAACACGTGGACCCCCCTCCCCCCCCTACCTCCGCAGAAGAATGACCCCGCCGTCTTAGACTTGTTATTATCGCGGCGCAGACTTGTAACCGAGACAGGATACTTAAGGACGACGAGGAGCAGGGCTCTTTCTAGCGTAAGGACAAGCATATGTAGTCCTGTATTGCCGTCTTTTACTTTATTCTATCATGTAGTTAAAAAGAACATTGAGCTGTAAGGGCTATATCATATCAGTTTTTCCTTTGGCCACGTGACGACGGCCAGGTACAAAGAAGCGCTCCTCCTCCATCCGTCGTAAAGGCCAAGCAGGCGTCCGTAATTACAGAAGCAGAGTATTATTAGTCGGAAGAGAATCATGATCAAATCAAGCCATGGTCGTGTCTTTAAGGTTTAATTAGAAGTATTTTGAGTGGCGGATTCCTGCCCCCCACACGAAGAAAAAGAAGGGAAGGCCTTCGCTGATGCGTTTAATCACCCCTGACAAGATACGTAGCCTGACCTGGCTCCTCGGTCGGTAATTCCGGCGAAAATTTATTACATTTGTTTATATTTATGCCCTACAGTCCTCAAGCAACTTTCAGCTTGTCGGTGTCTCGACTCTCGAGAAGAACCCGGAACCAGACGCTAGCGTGACTGGGAGGTGGCTGACCCTTTCATAAGGGCTGCTCTAGAGGCTTCAATAAAGCTAATGGGGTTTCACATAAGACTGATGGTATACGTACAGCCAGTTTCGTTTTCTCTGAAGTTGGACTGTATTTTTTATATTCCTGTTCTTTACTGAAATATCGAATCTCTTTCTACTGTAATATAAAAATCAAAATGAAAAGCGGATAACTCATGAGAATTCTATCCTGTAATGCG
>BOPN01000094.1:520000-521848 GCA_017312705.2 Penaeus japonicus
AAGGTGGAAAAGGCATCACCCGTTAAATCTGTATATCAATCACCACAGGGAATACTTATAAACGTGCAAGTGCATGTTGCACTGGCACTTTCCGTCTATGTAGGTCAGGCTGGCACTCAATTGAGGTTGGGTTCCACTGGGTCACGCGAGATGTGGGTCAGAGTGATTCATGTTACGTGTAGGACGCGATGGCACTTACAGGCGCTGCATCCCATCTTGACGGCCAGTCAGGTGTGCTGCCGCTAAGGTGCGCTATGTTGCAAGGCCATGGCGGCACGCGCTGCTCTCCGCCGGACTCTTGGCTGCAGCAGGGACTGGGTGGTCGCTTAATGCTTTGCAAACAATGAAGAGAGAAATTTACTCCGAAAACGAGAGGGAAAACAAAATGAGAAAACGCAAAAGGCTGAGTGAACCAACAATTATATGAGAGGCGGTTAAATCAGCCACAAACAAACATGCACTGCATTAACAAAGCAAAAACCGACGAGCATTCCCGCAAGCGGGGCATGGGGAAGGGGTGAAGGGGGAAGGTGGAAGGGGAAGGGGGTGAATGGGGAAGGGGAAGAATGGGGAAAGGTGAAGGGGGAAGGGGTGAAGGGGGAAGGGGGAGAATGGGGAAAGGTGAAGGGGGAAGGGGGAGAATGGGGAAAGGTGAAGGGGGAAGGGGGAGAATGGGGAAAGGTGAAGGGGGAAGGGGGAAGGGGGTGAAGGGGGAAGGGTCAAGTGTTCGAAGTTCCTCCAGCAGTTGCGAAACGCGCCGCGAGTTGCCGAGCATAATTGATGCGTGGGATATTTCTTATCTCGAATATGCTAATTTCTGTTGGTCTATAACCTCGCCTTGTCTCTTTGTTAGCTCGTCTCGTCTTTTAACTCTTGCCGCCGCAAGCATTAATGCATTTTTACGGTCTGCTGGATGCAAACGCAATATTCATTACGGTGCTTGCGAAAGACGGTCGTGCGCTGGGAGGCAAAGATTTATTGACGGATGAGCCTTTGATCTGCCAAGAGCACAGCCGAGGGCCAGAGGAGCCTCGCACGCCCTAGGCATCTGCTCAAACAAGAGGACTGACCGTCTGTTCAACCGGCGTGTACACCGCGATGGATTATCATGGTTAATTAAAGTTCCATCCAGATTGACATAGCTGTTCAGGACGAAAGATCGCCGCGCATTAGAGCCACCATTCAGACCGATGTTTCAATTCCTTATCGCGGCCGCCCGTATGTACGTGTTCATCACTGAGGGGCAATAGACAGAGTGATAATGGGCGGCTCTCATGGCTGAGCTTCGTGAGCGAGTCCGGCCGTGTTTGATCTAGCCGCTACAACACGGCGCTGAGGTACTGCGAGTAACGATCCCCCTGGTGAGTAACTCGTCGGTATTGCGCATTGTACCCCTATCGGCACTCCTCGCTAACATCCTCTGCGGTATGTAACCATTAGGTACTCTGCCCGTTGCCGTGATTGATGTCTTTTTCATCTCTTTCCTTCCTTCCCTCTCTCTTCTCTCTTCTTTCGAGGAGAGGTGGGTAATTTGAGCTGAATTAGGAGCTTCAGGTGGAGTTCTCTTCATTGCGAGCAGATTTTTTGGCTTCTTTCCCGGGAAACTATGAAACTTTAGAAATGCCAGAAGTCAAAATGAAGAAAAAAAGTGCTCCTTCAACACATTCACACACACAAACACAAACACACACACACAAACAAACACACACTGCATATAATTATGTAAGCATATATATATATATATATATACATATATATATATATATATATATATATATATATATATATATATACACACACACATTTATATATATATATATACACATATATACACACACACACGCAGTA
>BOPN01000094.1:535058-537558 GCA_017312705.2 Penaeus japonicus
AGTCTGCAAAAAAGTTTTATATTTCTATATAGACCTTGATTGAGAACACTGTGGCCCCACCAAAAGTGTTCCAAAAATTATCTATACAGATGCAGCTCCTACGGTCGGATACACACACAAACACACACACACACAAACACAAACACACACACATCCTCTGAAGCCTCACAAGCTTCTCTGCCATAGAATCCCGCGGCAAAGTTAGTGGATATTCCTGACACGTATAGCTTGAAGCCTAATCCATTCTCTAATATATCTTTTGCTTCTATGTCGTCCCAAAGTGCTTCTCAAAGCACTAGTTTGTTTTTGTTTTCTTGTCAGAGGTTGCCAAGGCCATCCTAATTGCATTCTTCAGCGGCCAACAGTACCTTTGCCATATGTGTAAGCAAACTCATCTAAAAAGCAAAGTCTGTGAATGTCCTTTAATTGTGATTCAAAAAGCTACAGTAAGAGCACGTGGACTTCGCTACTGAATTTTACTTTTCCATTCAGCCGCTTCTCCATATGGGCTTGTGGGGAGTGAGAGAAATAATATTGCAATTCCACACACAACACGACTGTGAGCGAAGCAATAGACTTCTGGAACCCGTAGGTCATTTCCTTCTTCGGCGCTGAAGAATCCGGCTCCGCAGATGATTTTTCCGGATAAACATACTCCGTGGCAGATCAGATAATCTATTGGTAATTTATAGATCTTCGGCCAAAGCGGAGAGGGAGCAGGCTTTGTCCTATTATCATACTATGTGAATGAGTCCTATGATGTGCACGTAACGTTTGTATCTTCGGGAAAAAAGCTGTTCTATTATGCAGTGATTGCCTATACTTACACTTCGGATGCACTCGAGAATCTATGCAGTTGAAAGTCTACCGTATAAATTTGTAAATAAATTGGCTGAATTTAGAATGATTTCATCAGACATTAGTATTCTTCGGCCTTAATCGCACCGCTGGGAATAATCAGTCCATCTGCTTATCTGATTATCAGTTTCGTGCTGCAAAATTATACAATTTACAAACATTAACGGGATTCCGTCAGCCTTTCGTTATTTATAAGTAGTTCGTAAATTTGTAAACAAACAGAAGCGAACATCAAAGAATGGAGAGCATCTCCATGAAGGTGCAGATGCAATGGGAAAGAGGACGAAGAGGAGGAGGTAATGGTGTGGTTTTGGAGGGAGAGGCGGAGGAGGAGGAACTGGTGGTGGTGGAAGAAGAGGAGGAGGAGTTGGTGGTGTTGGAGGAGGGGAGGAGGAGGAGGAGGAGGAGGAGAAGGATGCTGATGAGATGGGGGAGGGGGGAGAAGCAGCAGGAGGGGAAAGAGGAGAAGGGGAAGAAGAAGGAGGAGGAGCTGGTTGTGATGGAAGAGGAGAACGAGTCGGTGGTGCTGGAAGAGAGGAGGAGGGGAGGAGAAGGAGAATGACGATGATGAGATGGAGGGGGAAGGATGAGCAGCCGAAGGACAAAGAGGAGAATGGGAAGAAGAAGGAGAGGGAGGAAGAGAACGAATAGTAGGTGGTCGAAGGAAGGGAGGAATGGGAGGAGTAGGTGGGAGAGGTCAAGAAAGCTACTTGACCTCTTGAGTGACAAAGTGTGGCATTGTTGGAGTTATCCTTGTACGAAAAAAGAGATTTATGGTTTACCCAATCAAAAAGGCATGAGAGCAAGAAGGATATATGCATCAAAGCTGGTCAGATCACAAAGTCCGTTCTAAAGAAAACACACACACACTTGGATCATGTAACGCATTGTTTCACGAAAATGCAAACCAACAAAAGCTATCTCATAAAATCCAATACAAATTAGACTCTAGCAAAAAAAAGGACGAACTCGGACACACGAAAAAGAAGCCTCCACAATAGACGTAGACGAGACTTCAGAATAACAATACGACGTAAAAATGCATAAGTGAATCTGGCGAACACACGAAGGAGGCCTGTTAAAGCCTCAGAGATACACAAAAAAGGATCAATCCCCGAGGTTTCAGCAGGTACAAATCGTTCGAGAAAGAGACGGGATACAAAGGGCTAATACATAAATCTCCCGCATGTGATAAATCAGTCTGAAGTCACCGTTCGCCGCAGCCTCCGCGTCACTCCCTCAGCCCTGTGACCCAGGGCAACGGGCAATGATCGATGAATGCCGGGATATGATACATTCATCTTGGAGCTTATAAGACTTTCTCGCGATCACTGTCTCGTCCGCCGCAAATGACACCAGGTGATTTTTTATCGCGGATGGAAAAGAATTCTTTCTGGTGTGTGCCTTTGAACTGCATAATGAACGGATGTGTACAGACTGTGTGCAACACACGGACGCACGCACGCGCGCACGTACACACATACACACACACACACACACACACACACACACACACACACACACATGCATTGCTGTAAGAACCCAAGTGCCAAGTGTAATCGTTTCATCTCGCCCCATTTCCCTTGCCTATTTATGTACCTGAGCCTATTTACGTCAAAGTTGGACTTTTGCGAAAATGAAA
>BOPN01000094.1:545058-550058 GCA_017312705.2 Penaeus japonicus
CATTTCACCCATTGCTCGGACACCGTGTAAGGGAACAGGAACGCCATGAAATCACACGGACATTAAGAGGGCGATGCAATTATATTATTATAACATAAATGGCCCCTCGTGACGGAGGAATTAGTCCCTCGTTGAGCCTCGGGTGATTGTTAAACGGAGAAGGAATGGCCGAGGCGGCATGCCTGCGAAGCAACGGCCGGTCACGCTGGAACCCCGGGAATATTTCCCATGCATTCCAGGACTTGCCTCGGCGTTTGGGGGTCATATTGATCGGTCTCGGGACGTAGCTTTCAATTGATCGGGTGCACGATATGCGATACGTCAGATGCTTCCTCTGATTTTTTTTTTTTTCTCTCTCTTTCTCTTTCTCTCTCTCTTTCTCTCTCTCTTATTCTCTCTCTCTCTCTCTCTCTCTCTCTCTCTCTCTTCCTCTCTCTCTCTCTCTCTCTCTCTCTCTCTCTCTTATTCTCTCTCTCTTTCTTTCTTTTTCTATCTTTCTTTCTCTCTCTTTCATTACCTCCCTCCCTCTCTCTCTCTCTCTCTCTCTCTCTCTCTCTCTCTCTCACTCTCTCTCTCTTTCTCTATCTTTCATGTTCTTTTTCTTATCTTCTTTTACCATCATCATGATAATCATTACAAATACCATTACATTTTCTCTTTCCAATAACGGCCATCTTTTATGCAGGCTCTCAAGGTGCTAACTCAAAGGAGAATTCTTGTCTGGCTACTCTGTGCATAGACAACTATATATATATATATATATATATATATATATATATATATATATATATATATATATATATATATATATATATATATATATATATGTGTGTGTGTGTGTGTGTGTGTGTGTGTGTGTGTGTGTGTGTGTGTGTGTGTGTGTATGTGTGTGTGTGTTTGTATGTCTGTGTGTGTGCTTATATATATATATATTCATATCATATCAGATACATCAATTCACGCAAATGATCTAACACCCTTTTCAATAAAGTCACCGTGGGTCTCGGCCGGTCTTTTCCCCAAGTAGGTCCTGTGGTCACGTAGCTCCTCCTTGTACCTATATATCATCATTTACAGCCTCCATAATAATTTCCTATAAGTAACCCCGCGAAGGCAATTATTCAAATGTCCCAATCATTAAAGGTCGACGTATTATAGCCCTTGATATACGGGCTTATAAGTAATCAGATATGACGGTTCGCCCCACTCGCCCAACAGCCCGCCGAGTGAGGACCTGCGGAGCCACAATGCAACTTCCTCTTTCCGACCGTGCACGGTGACACAAATTGATTTTATATGTGTCCATCTTGCAGTTACCAGCGATAATTTTTCATTAAGTGTTTGCGCGAGGCTTAGCAGGTTACCCTTCCACCCTCCCCCCTCGCCCCCCTCCCTTGATGAACTGATTAGACGTTGGGATTTATCTGCCTTGCTCCTCAGGACGTCTTATTAGGATACTGCGCCAGCTGGAGGGGCTCAGGGTGAGAGAAGTGGAGGGCTGGGCGTTATGCGGCGAGGGGACAATGGTGGCTGCTTTGTGTCGCTTCTTTGTTGGGATTGATGGATAGTTGACATTTATCGGGTTGTTTGATATATCTGGTTATATCTGGTTTGTTGATGAAAGGTTTGATAAGAGGGAAAGTTTGTTTACTGGATGATAACGAATCATTTGAAATTTATAATGTTACAGTGCATGGAAGATTACACAAGACTACGTATTAGGCACTTTGCAAATCTGACAGTACATATATATCCATACATAAAAATATGTGGTGAGAGAGAGAGAGAGGGAAAGAAAGAGAGAGAGAGAGAGAGAGAGAGAGAGAGAGAGAGAGAGAGAGAGAGAGAGAGAGAGAGAGAGGGTGAGTGTGTGTGTGTGTGTGTGTGTGTGTGTGTGTGTGTGTGTGTGTGTGTGTGTGTGTGTGTGTGTGTGATCCCCAATGCATCCCGGACCTTAGCGTTCAGTGTGAATATTTTCCCGAGAAGATCCGCCCCACGAAGTAATTCCCCTCACATCTTCAGCATCTTCCCGCCTTCCCTCGTCGCCAGAGGAGCCAAGCGCATCGAACATTCAGTCGCTCGGATCACTTGTTCCTTTTTTCCCGAGCTGTCCTATTTTCTGATCTTATCGTCAACGTAAGTCTCGGGCTCTGCCTTTCGAACCACTAAATATACTATGCATTAACAAGCTGTTTAACAAAACAGTTATTCCTTGGTGGTAACTTTCGAAAGTTCGTACTCGACCTGATCGAATTTTAATCATGTCCCGCCATGATTCACTCGCGTTTAATAAACATTGAACGTTCACTTCCCTTGAGGAAATTAAATCATTGTTGATGTGATAAAAACAAGTCTTGATATGATCGAAGGGCGATGTATAGAGCTGATAACTAGAGACAGCCAAAAGATAGAGAAGTGAAATATCGCTTGGAACTCAGAGTTATTCAGAGAGGTTTTATTTTATCTATTTTTGTTATTTTATTCATTTATTGATTTTTTTTTCATAAATCTTTGTGGGTGGGTTGGTTCCTTTAATAACTTGCATTGTTTTTGTAGAGGTATTTTTATTATTTCTACTGAATTTCATATTGTCTTCTTTATTGTGGCCATTGAGAAGATAATGATGGTGATGATGATGTGATAATGATAATGATAATGATAATTCAACGCGACAGCAACAAGGACCATTTATTTCACGCTATGATAATAATTAAATACCCCCCCCCCTCCTTCTAGAAAAAACGTAACTATTCAAATTACCTCTGTTGTAAGGTTTCAGCTGCCATCATCGAGCTGTTATTCTTATTACTGCTGTTTTCATAATCGGGTTCTATTTTCGTACGGTACAAGCGTGTCCTATCAGGTCCTTTTATGTATTTGTCTGATTAGTCCCAATAATGATTTTAAACCATTAATCAAATAGTTGACTGATGGATTAGACATGGCTTGATGTCTAATTTTTCTTCTCTTTTTATCTTAATGTAAAGGCTGTGGTTATGCATGAAAACATAAAGAGTTTGGGGCGTTCAAAATAAACATATGCATTTTGTACATCGTTAGCTGTACTCTTGTTAATGAAAGTAATGCAGATCTATATCAATAATGCATATTTCTCACAATAGAAAAATAAAATCAAGATGAAGAAGAAGTATAAGGAGGAGGAGGAGGAGGAAAGAGAGGAGGAGGAAGAGGAGGAGGTTGAGAAGGAGGAAGAGGAAGAGGGGGAGAAGGAGGAGGAGGAAAAGAAGGAGGAGGGGGAGAAGGAGAAGGAGGAGGAGGAGGAAAGGAGAAGAAATGAAATGTATGGCCATCGACCTTCGTGAGAACAAAGAAGAACACCGATGGCTTCAACGGCACAATCCCAAAGCCATACACACAACAAAACACCCTTATTAACATACATTATAACTTCTCTCACAAAGCAAACTCTTTCCCTTCCCGCCTTCTAATCTACGCTCTTGACCTAAAAAAAACTTCCAGCAAGAGCCAAGAATTATTACATAATTATAAAGCAGGAGGACAACATATAGATGCTTACAACACAAGAACGCTCTCCCACGTGCATTAATTGTGTGTGTAAGTGGTGCATGCTGATGGCCATACAACGGTCATTATGTCATTATGGGCTTGTCTACGGGCAGAGTTACCGCAGGAGGGCACGAGGGGCCAATTTGGGCTCTGGTAAGTGAGTGCGGTTGGCCGCTGTGTTCCCTGTGCTCTATGTCATCATCGGGGCTTCAGACCGCGATCGAGGCTCCATTACGAATGTTATGGTTTATTATGTTTTCGTCGACTTCTATTCCTCGGAGTCTCAGGTCAGAACCGTATTAATTAAGATGTGGAGCTACTCTCTACATCGGTGATATTCTTGTTATCATCATTGATGTGCTTGGTTTATTCGGATGTATATTGCAATTGTAAATAAATTTTGGTAATGATTATACAAAACGCGGTAAATTTCTGGAATTGACCCGCGTCATAAAACCCATCGGAATTGGTATCAATGGATTCCTTATGATGTCGTCCAACCAAATATGGTAATAGGAACTAATGAATAGTACGATACGAGCGTCCGAAAATGTTCATAATCTGGTGGGACATGTTTATTTCGCGGAGCCACCGCCTGGACTATGTCATGACGTCACATGCGCATGCGTAGAGTCATCGGCCCAAGAACGCGTGTGTTTAATTCATTTAATAGCAAATAAAAATTGATCTATTAATTTCAAACTACCCCACTGACAAAGGCTAACCTCAAAACTAGATAATGTTGGTCTTTGGTTTTAGATTTTGTAGACAAAAAAAAAAAAAAAAAAAAAAACGAAAACAGCCCATTCAAATTTCTCTCACAAAATCCCTTCGTGCCAAACAACCGATTACTGTGCACACGGTACGCCACGCAGGTGAGTAATTCATGAAATAACCACATTTTTTGTACCTATATTTCACATCAGACAGATATATACTATATTATATGTAATTTGTTAGTGGACATCGATGAAATGCCAATTTTCGATTGGTTATTTACTGTTTTTACCCCACAATTTCCCTTAGGTTACTTCATGTCCTCCCCACATATCAGGTCTAATATCGCCGTTATTGCTGGGTTCCGTTGACAATAACCATTACAAATGTACACTAGACATCACATGGAATCCGTCGATACCAATTTCGATGGATTTTATGTCGCGGGCCTAGTCTATAAATTTACCTTAAACGCTACTTTTACTCGGTTACTCTTACTAATATCATCAATATTATTAATATCATCAAGCTATTTTCATTGTTGTAATTCTTTTGTTATAACAATTATAATTTCATATTCCTGTAACTGCGTTTTATCAGATTATTATCATCAGCGTCATTAGTATTGTTGTTACCATCTTCATCACTACCATCACCATTATCATTATCACCATTATCATTAGCAATATCCTTATCCTTATCATCATTACTATCATTATTTGAATAAATATTTGTTTTGTAATCGTGAAAATAAC
>BOPN01000094.1:565058-567558 GCA_017312705.2 Penaeus japonicus
TATAATAGATCGTTATCATTTCAGGAATAAGGTCAATAATTACCCAATTAACTAAGAGATGTTACAACAAATAGTAGATACCAAATCGATCCGCGTTAACGGCTAATCACACAAAGGGAAAGCCAGGGCGGGGCTGAATGTTGCTAGATGGGAAGGAGAGAAGTAAGGGGAAGGAGGGGAGGGGGGAAGGGCAAGGGAGGATAGGAGGGTAGAAGGATGGGGAAGGTAAGGATATGAGGGTAGATGGAGGGGTGGGGTGAGGATGGGAAGATAGAAGGAGAGGGGCACATTGTGAACGAAGGGAACAGGAAAGGATAAGAGGGTACAAGGAGGGAGCAATAGAGTATAAGAAGAGTAGAAGGATGGAGGGCAAGTAAAGATAGGAGGGTAAAAATAGAGCAGGGTTGGGGGGGAGGGGGCAAGTGACGGAAGGAGGAGGGAGGGCAAGGTTGTAGGAAGGAGATAGAGGGGGTAAGTAAGGAAAGGGATAAGGGGGGGGGGGGAGAAATCAAGTGTGTAGGAAGGACGGTATACGGTTAAAGTTATGGGTGTTGGCGAGCGTATGTAGATCTGGTTAAGACAAGAGACGTGTGCGTGAGCGAGATAAGGCAACACGCCCGAGTGTGTACACAGAACTCGGGTTGAAATTTATTGCAGAAGTCTCTATCTGTAACGATTAGTGTCTACAAACTAGCAACAAGCTTCAATTTGAGCGAGTTTTTTTCTCCCAAGCAGATTGAAAAAAGAAAAAAAAAGAAAAAAAAAAGATATATCCACTTCTGATTGGTACATCGGCAAAATTTCAAACTTTGAGATTTTGATGATCATTTTGATAACGGAGAGAGAGAGAAAAAAAAAAAAAAGAAAGTTTAACTACATGATACGAATTGATTACTAATATTGTGATGATCCTTGCCCTTATCGCCACGAACTTCGTCAGGTGTGTAAGAAAAGTAATTGATAATCATAAGATTATTGATGATGGTAATAATGGTTATCATAACAGATATAATTAAAGCTACAGATACAATTATTGCTTTTCTTACTATTATGATTATCATTATCAATATCTATCACCATTATTCCTATCATCATTATTATCATTATTACAATTATCATTATCACGATTATTATTAGAATAATGTAAGTAATGTCAGTAGCACCATCATCATTTTCACCATAAAACATCAACATAGTTTATTATCATATTATCATCGTTTTATCATTGATATAGTCATTTTAATTTTATCTAATTTTATCGTTATCATCTTTATCATTACCGTTATTACTGTGACTACTTGTTATCAGTATCATGGTTATCATACTTACCCTTCTAACACTATCATTGTCATCATGATCATCATCATCATTATTATTATTTTCATTATTATTATTGATCATTATCATCATTATCATTATTATTAATATTATTTTATTATTTCTATTGTGATTATTGTTATGATTATCATTATCATTGCTGTTATTATTATCATATTTATTATGATATAGTTATTAGTAGTCATTATTCTTATCACCTTTTATTAATATTATTAGTATCTTTATTAGTAGTATCATTAAGAATATGATAATCATTATTGTTATTACTGTTATTACTACTTTCGTCAATGTCATTATCAAAATCAGCAATAGATCATCGTTTTTATTATTTCCTTACTGTATTTTTTTCCTTTTATAAGCATTATCCTTATTATTACCATCATCACCATTTCTACTATTTCCATTTTATAATCAACACAATTATTATTACTGCGATCATCACCATCTCCATTACCATGATTATCAATATATATCGTAAGAATTATCGTTAAGCCAGACTAAAAGCCATTCCAGGGAAAGGCTGTAACATAAACTCCAAAAATGGAAAATATAAAGGTCCAGAAAATTCCCATCCCTGTGTTGCAAAGCTTTCACATGCACAGTAACAAGGACTGTGCATTCATCAGGTAACACAGATTAAGACACCATGATCCTAAAAGTTGCAAAAACGTTGTTCAGATAAGAAGCACTCAATAAAGATAAATAAAACCTCCTTAAAGGCTAAGAAAATATTCTCTTCGGAACTTGAGCACCCTCATCACCAGCCCTTTCTCCTCTTTTTGTCTTTTTCTCTTTTCCTCTTCCCCTTTTCTTTCTTCCTTTCATTATTCTATCTTCTCCCTCCGATCATCTCGGTATTCTCAATCGCTGTCCTTATCTTTTCTTCTTTTTTTTTCTTTCCCATTATCATGCGCAGACTTTGTCTTCTTTTTTTTTCTCTCTGATTTTTTCTTTCTCTTTCCTATGCATATCTCTCTCTCTCTTTCTCTCACTCTTTCTCTCTCTTTATCCCACCTCCCTCTTCCAGTTTTCTCTCCTCTCTCCCCTCGCCATCGACCGCCTCCGCCACACTGGTCTCGGGTGATCACCTCGTCCTATCTGGATCCTGCACTGTTTACTTTCAAACTTCAGTCGGATTTGACCGTTCGTGTTTGATCTAATC
>BOPN01000094.1:572558-575058 GCA_017312705.2 Penaeus japonicus
AAAGGAACACCATCACGAACATTAAGATGTGATTTGTAAAGTTGGGCAAATCATTCTGAGATTCTTGAGATCTTAAAGTAATAAGAACATAAAAAATCCTACCCAGACCTTCTGAAAGAGGGTCATTTTCTTTCTCTAATGTAACACCGAGTCACAAAAGGCTATCAACGTGTATGCGGCTCTCTCCTTTTAAAAAGCGACGGCCTCTGGGGTAGCCACGTAATTCTGAAGTTCGCCAAACAAATTAAGAAGGCCTCGAGCTACACCTTCCATTTGTATGGCTGGTTCGGCGAGAGATAATAATCGCAAAAAACAAAAGAAACTCGAAGTGTAGATCAGATCGTAACTGCGAAGGGTGGGTTGTAGAAACCGGTGGGCTGGTCTTGGAATATTTTATGAATCAATTATTGTCATCCACTTTTTTGCTGTAGGCTCAAGCTACGAACTACGAAGTTAGTGCACTATAAAAGGTATTTATGAATTCAAGAGTGAATTCATAAGTCTATAGTGAAAAAAAGAAAAGAGAGAGAGAGAGAATGAGAGGGTGAGAGAGAGAGGGGGGGGGGGGGGAGAGAGAGAGAGAGAGAGAGAAAGAGGGAGAGAGAGAGAGAGAGAGAGAGAGAGAGAGAGAGAGAGAGAGAGAGAGAGAGAGAGAGAGAGAGAGAGAGAGAGAGAGGACGGGAGAGAGCGAAAGAGAAAGAGAGAGGTGGGGGTAGGTAGGAAGAGATAGGAAGAAGTAGTGGATAAGCAGATAAATGTATGAGGTGGTGTAGTCTTGGAATAGCTGAACATGTAGGTGATAATTATCTATGCATATGGTTATATCCATTATTGAGTATCATAACATCAAAATTTGAAGACAAATTAAAACAATTATTTTTTGATACATATGTTTTTAAAACAATTATTTTCTATATTCATTTTACAACATACACACACACACACACACACACACACATATACACACACACACACACACACACACACACACACACACACACACATACACATACACACACACACACACACACACACACACACACACACACACATATATATATAAATATATATATATATATATATATATATATATATATAAATATATATATATATATATATATATATATGTATACATATATATATACATATATATATATATATATATATATATATATATATATATATATATATATATGTATATATACATATATATATATATATATATATATATATATATATATATACATATATATATATATATATATATATATATATATATATATATATATATATATATATATATATATATATATATATATAATATATATATATATATATATATACATATATATATATATATATATATATATATATATATATATATATATATATATATATATATATATATATATATATATATATATATATATATATATATAAAATTTATATATATATATATATATATATATATATATATATATATATATATATATATATATATTCATCAATTTATCTATCTATAGAAAAAGGAATTTCGCGATCTGAATACAAGCCGGATGACTTGAATTGACTGGCTGTGATCTTCGGCCCTGAGTGATTCTCAAAGTCAATTCAGATGATTAAAACTTCATCTTTTTCCTTACCGTCTTACTAGTTTTTGTAATACCGATCGTTTAGAGACTCTTCTGAAAGGAATGTAATTTGATTCTTTATGCCGAAGCCAGACCCTCTTTAGTTTATGGCTAGTCGCCGAACAAGTACAGCTAAAGATACCACGATAAGTTTCGTAAAATGCTTATGTGACTCTTTTAGGTTTTGTTTATTGATTCTATTATCAACTGGTATAGCCGCCTGGTATTACTTCCCCTATCCGTGCGTATTTAACATTTGAATAATTGTCTCGCGTTTAGTTTATTAGATTTTTGGGTCAAGCGGTAGAAATATGTTTCTGGCATTCACGTTGCAAACTTCTGTTGCTCTTGTTTCTCTTGAGCTTCCTTTTGGAATTTTTATCGGTGTTTCATTCTTTATATATATTTTCTATTTTGTTGCCTAAATTCTGTGCCACATATCTGTTATTGTTATTTAAAGATACTAACCTGCCAAGACTATGCGGCTAACATAACGGTCCTTACCAGTAAAGTAAATCACTGTAACCAAGACTGAGATAAATTTAACCCGAGCACAAGTCGTCCTTTCTTGCACACCACATTCTTCGTGGGCTTAAAATAGAACTGCCCAAATGTGATTTTTGTCAGTCAGCATGAGCACCGCTGCCCATCGAACACTTTCGAGGTTTCGGGTGATAACTTATCCCCAAAACGAGGATCTTACGATTGCGAAATTCCACCTAAAGAATGAAAACACAGGCAAGTGGACGAGTTCAGAATCGTCACGATGCCTCGCTATCAGGACTGCGCGAGTCGTAACTCCAGAGGAAAATCAACTGGCGACGGGAGCAAGTAGCCTTATGCCGAGGCGATAAGCGGCCAAATGCAGA
>BOPN01000094.1:585058-590058 GCA_017312705.2 Penaeus japonicus
GGTTTTTCTCTTCTTTCTCCAGCCGATCTTTATAGCCTCTGATTTTGCTTGTGTTTTCCTCTGGTCTTTTATTGTCAGTGGATGATATTAATAGACTAAGTTATGAATATCATCCACTGTTTGTTGTTTGTAGGATGAGGTATATTCATATGCGATACATCTAGACACAGAGAGAGTTTGTACGCATACGCAAGTATCATTTTCATTATTATGATTAGTATTTTTTATCATTGTTGTTATTATAATTGTTGTTGTTGTCATCATTACTACTATTACTGTTATAATTCCTATTGTTTTGTGTTGATATTATCATTACATTTTCACCATAACTTTATTATCATTATCAACAATATCACCACCACAATATTGGTAATTACTATTTTTTATCGTTATCATTTCATTTCATCATCAATGTTTTTGTCAGTATTTCATCATTATTAGTATCATCATTAATATAATTTTTGTATTATCTTTCATAAGAAAGATTTTATCTATAATAATGATAATCATGATGATGATAGTAATGGAGATGATGATGATAATGATAATAACAATAGCAGTGATGAAAATAATGATAATGATTGTAAAAGGAGTAATGATAATGAAAATATTGATAATGACAATAGTGACAAAAATGATAATGATGGAAACAAAAATAATGCCTATTATAGTGATAATAATGATGCTGATGATAGTGATACTAATGATGCTAATGCTAATGATAATAATGATGGTAGTGATAATTATAATGATGATGACAACAACGATTATGACAGTTATAACAATGATAATGACAATAATAACAATAGAAATGATAACAATGATAACATTAATGATAATGCTGATGATGATAACAATAATAATGATGATAACAACGATTATTATGATAATGATAATAACAGAACTAATGATAATAGTAAAAATAACAATGATAGTAATGATAATATTGATGACAATGATAATGGTAGTAGTAATGATAGTAATAATAATAATCATAATAATGATGATGATAATGATAATAATGATAATAATAATGATAATAATGATGATGATGATGATAATGATACTACTACTAATAATAATGATAATAATAATAATAATGATAATAATAATAATAATAATAATAATAATAATAATAATAAGAGTAATAATGGTAACTATGATAATCAGTATAACAATGAAAATAATAGCGAGAGTAATAATGATAAGGATGATAAGGGTAATAAGAAGAATGATAATAACAATTACAATGTTACTGCTGCTCCTGCTTGTTGAAAAAAATAGTAATAACGAAGATGATGATAATCATTAAGGTAGTCATGGAAATAGAAACGATGATAATGATAGCAATGGTTAGGGTAATAATGATAACAATCTTGATAAAAAGGATAGTAAAAACTTTGGTGTTGATAACAGTGATATAACAAAGATGAGAAGAAAAATGACAGCACTGATGATGATGATAGTAGTGATAAATATAATGATTAACGCATTATGGATACTGATTATTAGAACACTAATGACAAGGATAAAATATAGTGTTAATTAGAAAAATGATACGAATGATAATGATAAGAATGAAAATAATGATAATGATAATAATAGTAATGATGATGATTACAATGATAGGAAAATAAGAATAAAAAGATAAAGAAAATGATTGTAGTAACGATATATATGATGATGATAATAATAGTAATAGTAAGAATGATAAGAATAATGATAATATAGATAATGACAATAATGATGATAACAATTATTAAATCTAATAATGATGATAATCATACTGATTATAATGTGGATTATATTGATAATACCAGCAATCTTACTAATATTTGTAAAATGATAATGATTATAATGATAATGAAGATGATAATGATGATAGTATCAAGAAAAAAAATAACATTGGTGATGATAAAGATAATAATGATGATAATGATGGTAATATTGAGGATAAGAAGGAAGATATTAATAACAGCGATGAAAAGAAAATAATCATGATTATGATAATAGTGATAATAAAGGTAATAACAATGATAATAAAAATAATCAAAATGACAGCTCTGATAATAGCAAATGCAATATTTATAATAATGGTAATCAAAGTATTGCGGATGATAGCAATAACAATGATACCAACAAAGAAAATTGTAGTAATAATGATATTAGCAATAAAGATAAAATGATAATAATATTGATAATAGTAATAGTAATAATGATGATAATGATAATGGCAATGATAATGATGACTTTGATAATGATGATAATAGTTATTGCATCATAATGATAATGACAAGAAAATAGTGATAATTAATATTAATGATATTTCTAATCATATTTCCATTACTCTTCTATTGCTAAAGACAATTGTAATTCATATTGTTCATATTATCTTTACTATTCATAACATTCCTAATTAACATCAATAACAATGATAATAACATTGCTATTATAACTTGTTGCTAGTGGAGTCACATTGTTTTTTTTTTTTTCTTCTTCTTCTTCTTTGCGATGGTTGTAATGTCCTCACCATAACCACTATCATCTTGTGCCACCACTTTTCTGCGGTACATATCCTAACTTACATAACGACAGGTCCAACAATAATGTAATCATTATCATCAATATCAATCTGAACATTTCCTTAATAATAGTTTCATCCAAAGTCTCTCAAATTTACAAAGATATTAAACCAAACATTCGCTAAGTTCTTTAACACAAGAGAATCCCCAAATTTCTTACCTGTTATCGAAGCAATTCTAACCATGAACATTTTACAACCTCATGCTGATACTCGGAATTCCGAATGTTTAAACTCGATATTTATATATATAAGTTCAATACTTTTTGGTGTTTTCCTTCTTTCTTTGTTCGAGGAAACGATTTCTTTTGTATTCCTTTTTCCCATATTTGCAGTTTTGAAAATCTTTAAGGCTCCCAAACTTTACAATGGAGTCCTGCATAACAGACTGCCGCCCTTTCAGCTGTGTACACCCATTTATTACGATCCTTGTATCCTTCTCCACTCTTTTCTGTCAGTCTTTCATTGCCTCTTTTGTTTTTGTTTTCTTACCTCTGCCATCCTTTCCTCTGACTCTGTTGTAAAAGCACTTCTCTCTCTCTCTCTCTCTCTCTCTCTCTCTCTCTCTCTCTCTCTCTCTCTCTCTCTCTCTCTCTCTCTCTCTCTCTCTTTCTGTGCGTGTGTGTGTGTTTGTGTCTTGCGTATATCGCATATGCATAAATGTCTCTGTCTTCCTTTATATTGTTAAATATATACATACATATACAAATTTATATGAATAAATATATATACATACACTTATTAGAAAAATACATACATACACACACACACACTTTCTATAACCTAATCTTCGGATTTATCATCAGCGGAGCAAATGTCTACAGCATCTTGCAAAACTTTATTTGACTCTCGGCCCTTCACGTATATCTGTCCCCGACGACTTTTCAATCGCCCTGAGATTTTATTATCCAAATCGCATTAGTTATGTCTCCTCGCAGTGCTTATTGTGTCTGAGCTGAGTATTGTGTCTCCTGGCGCGGCCTTTTATGTACTCTTGGGTACTCTTTGTCAGCTTTGGGACTGTATTGCATCAGTTCGTTGAGTGATCTTGTGCCAAAACTGGGATTGTGTACCGTATCAACCCTCGCAACTGTTGAGATGCACCACGACAAATCTTTTATGGACACGTTTTTCCTCTTTGGGCGCACTATGGGGTCTGTGATAATTAATATTGGATTACACTGTGGCATTCTTTGGTGGATAATGTGTCAGGGTCCGAGGTATCTCTCAGAGGGTACTTTGTCATGCTTTTGCGGTTTAGGTCTTAGAGTGCATCGATTTGTTTTTGTTTTTCTTTTCTTTACTCATAAGCGCGTGCTGTTAAAACTAAAAGGGTCTAGCGTCTCGTTCGGAAGTTGTATGCCAGGTAGTACATGGATGTGTATAGGAGCGTTATTTTTGGAGATGCGTTATGTGACTATTATCTTGCCTATATTTTCAGCCATAATGATCATTACAATTTGCAGTATACAACAGCCGTATATGACAAACGATATCTTTATAGACCACATATATATATATATATATATATATATATATATATATATATATATATATCATTTACTTATCTTTATTTCGTTAACAATTACTTATAACGTCCCTGCAATCTCAACTTGAGGGGTTTCTACATTTTGTTATCATGATATACAAATATAACTGCAATTTACACTGGCGTCCATTAGCTCGGAAGTGGCTAATCACCGTGATCCGAGCTCAGAGATCTCATTTCACAAGCTGATAACGACCTTCTTATGTGATATAAGTTAACGTTCGCATAACCAGTAATCATACCAGTGATAACATGTATCTGGAACATGTACTCTGATATCTGTTGTGTATTCAAAG
Organism: Penaeus japonicus; assembly: GCA_017312705.2. Lineage (NCBI taxonomy): Eukaryota > Metazoa > Arthropoda > Malacostraca > Decapoda > Penaeidae > Penaeus > Penaeus japonicus. The sequence goes on from BOPN01000094.1 coordinate 589,485, forward strand.
AAAATGTGTATGGTAAAAAAAAGGAAGAGGGAAAAGATGAAAAAGGGTTCTGATTGGGAAGGCAATCTAGATTCAGTGTACAGTTCTCAGAATACGAACCCCTGCTGTTAGGGTGTTCAGCCAAGTGTGTATATCACTTCATCGGAATTTTGTAAATATTTGAACGCTGTCTCAGATGTCTTAATGCTGACTAGGATGTTTGTTATAAATATTAATGGAATATAAGGTCTTTTCACGCCGTTCCAGATTAGAGGCTAATGGCTGTTGCAAATGGTGTCACCCAGAAGGGACTGACACTGTGGTTCATGAGCACATTTCCTTCTGGTGAAACGTACTTTTTGATACTGAAATTGTCTCTTTTGCTAGGTCCTTTGCATGATTTATTGAATTGTTGAAGTCGATATAAAAATCTACACGCAATAAAGCTATACAATTTCATATCAGTATTATCAAAGATATTTAATGAAATACAGTCTCCCTGTCAAACTTTCACGCATGCGTTATAAAAAGATTTTTTAAAAATACCGGGTCTTATTCATGGATTTAGAACGCGGACAAAAGTTGCATCTTTAAA
>BOPN01000094.1:607558-610058 GCA_017312705.2 Penaeus japonicus
CCTCGACGATCTTGTGCTTGTTGTGAGTACTCTGGTGTTATCTGCAGTTAAGAGGATCATGGCTGAGGCTCCCCGGATTCAAATGAGGAGAGAGAGTCTTGCACGAGATGATATTGCTTTATGAAATAAATGTCCGACGTTTGCATAACCTCTGACGATGTTCTCACTCTTACCTCGGCCGGGGAGAGTAAGTGCGGGGGAGGGGGGGGGGGGGGCACTGCTATCTGAGCCATTCACGAGCATCGCAAATCAACAGCACTGGATTTTCATCTGTCAGCTCATTTTTATTTTCTTCTTCCTCTTTATACATAGTTTGGTCATCTCCTTATAAAGAACGGGATGATGAGAGAAAAGAACGATCGCGTACATCGCGGGATCACCAAGGAGCTGAACAAGACCGACCTCGTTGTCAGTTCCTCGAGTCAACAACATGTGCTCCTTAAGGTGAACTGAATTCCGTCAAGACAATATTCCCCGAGTCATCCAGCCATGCATACGAGTTACAAGTTCCCGGGATTTATTCCGTCTTCCTCCCGGTGCAGCGAGGAAGAGCTCTCTCAGAGGAGCCGATTCTTCGCGCTCCGTTTTCCGAGGAGGAGCGAAAGGGCGAGTTTTTGCGATGTCTCTGAAACATCGTTTGGGTCGGCTGGCTGCTGACGCCGATAAGAAAATGAGAGCTCGCTCGCTGCCTCCTAATTCACAACTGAAAAATCCCCGCTCCGTAAGCTTATCGTCTGTACACCCAGCCAGGCGTAAATGACACTGCATACTGTATCATTAATAACTATAATGTTGAGATATAGTCCACTTGGAATTAGGTTCCATAAGTGTTTGCTTAATTTATGGTATGCTTAATTTCCTAATTTTGTTTAGATAAGGGATCAAGGTTTTTGTATTTTATGGAGGATCCGAGAGTTTTTTTCCGTCTTTGATAAAAGATCAAGGGATCGATTTTATTTATGGTACCACGGCGTTTATCGGGCTTTGTTCTTTAAGAAGCGAAGGCAGAGTCGGGTCGTAATATACTTTAATTGGGTATCTGCTATCGGATAAGAGAGGTGATAATTGTCGCATGCAGTCGTATTTGCCACCTGGGTCATTGTTAAGTCGGATCTCTCTTGCATACAAAGTGATACTTATCTGCTCATTGCGTCCTGATAATCAATGGTTATTGAAGGAATACATTACAAGTCGTTATTGGGCATTGGTGTTTTGGTTCACCAACCACTAATCCAGGTTGATAGACCAAAGAATGACGAAACACTTTCAACCTCGGCCAGTGTGAAACTCGCGTGTAGTCGTGCCCCCTGTAACAGGGATTTAAAGTTATGCAGAGCATTCTTTTAAACGCGATGTCTTTTTTATAGATAGGATAGGAGATTAAATAATGAAATATGTTGAGTATGAGTAGTTGATTGCACAATAATGAATTTGCTGTGATCAATTGTTAACGTCCTTAGAAAAAAAATGCATAAAATGTTACAATGTTATTAGACTGCCATATTCCCATTAAACTCTTTAGGCATTCTGAGAAAGGGATAACTAATTGCAATGTCTTGAGAATCCAGGGGTCCGGACTGCCTCGAAGCCACACACAACGCACACAGTCCCACACACGCCCGCACAGCTCGACACACGCCCAACACCGCCGCCGTCAGCAGGGTCCGAGCTCCAGCCCCCCAAGCCTCGACCTCCTTCCCCGCCGCCCCTTCATCACCCGCCGGACGTGCGTGACGGCAGCATCTCGGACTTCCATCTCGGCGCTCTTAAGACATCACTCAGGGCCTCTAACGCCGACCGCTGACTACATTATAGACGAGGTCAGATAGAAACACAGTGGTATGTGGGCGTTTAGAAGGGGAGATAACATCACCACGCATTAATAGACCTTTCTGACCTTTGGCCTCTGGTGGAGGTGGGGGTAGGGGTGGGGATGGAGGTGGGGGGTGGGGGTAAGGGTGGAGATAGGGGGTGGGGGTAATGGAGAGATGGGACCCTAAGGGAGGGAAGGGGCAGGGCGCGAGGGAGGGTTATTAATGGAACTAGAGTAATTACGAAGAGAAGGGAGTGCTTTTGGCAGTGATGCTGTAATTATATTGGTGATGAGGGTGATGGTGCTGCTTTTGATAGTGATGGTGAAGAGGAGGGCCATGTGCTACCTATAGTTGTTATGATGGTGATGATGATGGTGGTGGTGGTGTTGTTGTTGATGATGATGATGAGGAGGAGGAGGAGGATGAAGATGATGATGGTGGTGGTGATGATGATAATGGCGATGATGAGGATGAAGATGGTGATAATGAAAAATACATATTGACACTAACGGAGCATACATTTCCAGTAAGATCATAAATGAATACTTATTAAAAAAAAGCCTAAACATTTAGAAAAAGACTAAAGGCAAAACGTAGGAACTGAGAAGTGCCAAGAGGGCGAGGTTTAGCGCGAGGTCGCAATGGCTCATGAAGCAGGGGCGCCGAGGGATGGGGAGAGGAGAGAG
>BOPN01000094.1:612558-617558 GCA_017312705.2 Penaeus japonicus
ATATATATATATATACATATACACACACACACACGAGTGTGTGTATTCATGCTTGTTTGTTTTATTGATGGTGTGTGTGTATGTGTGTGTGATTATCAAGCTTTATCCTGTGACTCGTCATAGGTTAAGCAATAGAGGGACAATAGAGGCTGTACCCAACGCAGAAACTACCCAATGCTCGCAAGAAGCGTGTCTCTAGCACAGAACCTTATTTATAAACGCAAGACATTTGGCCAAGCGATAATCGGTGTATACATTGTACATCTCCAGGACGCGCCATCCATCGTATTACCAACCGTATTCTTAGTCAATTTCACGCCATGGTCTTCGCCGTCGTCTTCGCATTGGCCAGACGCATTTTACGAAATAGGATTGGAACGATTGTCACGTCAAGGGTACAGCAATTAAATATAGTACCGTATCGTTATTGATCTTTAACATTATGACGGTCGTATCGTTAGGATGACCTTGACAATGGCAAAAAGACAAGAGATACGGACGTAGGTCCTATTATCTCCTATATTGCTCCCGGAATGCCGTCTTCATGGGTGGGTCCATTCGTGTTACCTATCTAACCGAGGGAAACTAATGATTCGTTCGTTAATGATTTAGCAAAGGAAAAATGATCCGGAGAGGAATCCACGTCGGTGTCTGCCAGAGAAAAAGGGATCTGAACCCACCTCTTTCGGCGCCAAGGAGCGACCAGGAAGCCTCCCGAACTATGAGTCAGCGTTAAGCAGAAAATCCTTTTATGTTTCGCATCGTTTAGCTGTACTCCTTAGATATTCAAGAAACAATGGAGCTAAGTGTGTGTGTGTGTGTGTGTCTGTGTGTGTGTGTGTGTGTGTGAGTTGATGTAGGTCTATGTGTTTGTGTTTATGTGTTTCTATGTGTGTGTGTGTTTATGTGCTTCTATGTGTGTCTGTGTTTATGTGCTTCTATACGTGTGCATGTATCTGCGTTTATGTTCAGAATCTTATGCATCGTTAATAAACATCAACTTAATTATGATATTCTTAGCAGGATGCCCTTCGTTAAACTCCAGAAGACTTCTTGCATGAGGGAATCCAGAGCCACCAAACAGAGGTCACATGCATTGGATTTCTTGCCACAGGATCCTGCACTCTGTCTAACACACCGCTCTGATGTTATCCTTTACCATCTGATCTCCTTTGGCTAAACCAGTCAGCAAGAAACAACCGGGTCGGATCGAGCAACTGTTCTCCGTGTGATGGCGGTTTCTTTTCTGCTGGAGATAGTTCGCATTTTCTTTCTTTTTTTTCGATGCAAAATTTCAATCATTATGATTATACTATTCTATGTAGAGGTAAGGAAATCTTGCAGATGCTCACCCTGTTGTATGATGAGTGCATGACGAATGATAGGTTTCCCAGCATTCCAATTACCTCTGTAATACCAAGATGTCATGTTTTCTAAGCTGGTTTCCAAGGTCGTGATCAAAAAGGTTTTCCATTGTACAGTTTAGATTCTGTTGTGATTGATATTTGCAACACTGTCATCTAATATATATATATATATATATATATATATATATATATATATATATATATATATATATATATATATATATATATATATATATATACATATATATATATATATATATATATATATATATATATATATATATATATATATATATATATATATATATATATATATATATATATATATATACATATATATATATATATATATATATATATATATATATATATATATATATATATATATAAAAACTTTTTCTGTCTAACATTGCACCAACGGTCTCAATCCTTGTAATATCAGACACAGCAGAAGCTTCGACATGCATATATTTTATACATATCATTAGAAGACATGATTACCCATCCCTAGGCATCACTCAGATACGAGATGATGCTACTTTTATTTAGTTTTTGGTTGATTATATATTGGTTATTGTGTGATCTCGTCAAATCGCCGAGGCCCTGACAGATCCATCCACCTTGGGCGTGTGTTTACTTGGATTGGCGAGGTCGGGCAAAGGGAGCAGGAGTCACGACCTGATTTCTGGATACCCTGAGGTCACAGGCATCACATCGTCCCTTTTTCATCACCCATTTTATCAGTTACAATTTAGTCATTGAGATGCATTATAATGTGGTGTCGGGGGTTGTCGTGATAACTTGTCACGTTTGGGTTTGAGAGTTAAAGTGGGACGGTGTTGGCGATTTTCTTCGGCATTGTTTTTTTCTTCTTTGGGTTCCTTCGTGTTGTATTTTATTAGATATAGATAAGGTATTTTTGATGTAACTACTTTTGTTGCGTGGCATATATCCTAGGTTGTTTTAAGCGTTTAATTTCGGCTGTGTTAACCACGTATGGGGATGATTATGATACAGCTTGTAAAATCCTTTATCGTATCGTATGCAAATATAAGTTATCGAACGCACTCACTTTGTCTAAATCCTACTAGAACTTCCCACTTGTGCATTCACTCTTTAACCTAGTTTAATACGAGTACTACAGTTTGGTTGGCTCAAAAAAAAAAAAAAAAAAAAAAAAAGGCTAATACCAAATTACGATCGAGACTTTGGTTCTGCAGTCCTCTTCGCACCTTGCCAAGATCTGAGATGACACGTGTCCTCCTGGGTCTCCTTTCACCTACGCCCGTCCCTCGTGTCTGTCGCCAGCCTAATCCCTATCCCTGCGCTAATCCTCAACCGGAGTCTTTATCACCTTATTCTAGCACAAGCACAAGCCAACTCCCGATTCCTAATACGCCGCTTATCACCAATCACTCCCTGCAGTGTTGCCATGTAAGACACCACTTTACTGGAGGTTATTTGTAATGCAAAACATACTTTGTAAAGTTCGTAACATATGACTTCATCGAATGTTTTATTTAACACGTTTGATTTATCGTTTCCTCTCATGGGATCAACTTGAGTTATCTTATAGCAAGTCGAGGATTATCGGCGGATATATTTGCTACGAGGCTGATGTCTGATTATGGCTTTAGTGTCTGTCTGTTTGATACTGATGAGTTTCGTAATGGCTGAGAGGGAGGGAGAGTACGGTTGCACTTCGGTAGGGTTGCAGTTCAACCTTCAGTTTTATGTTTGTTTTTCCTATCTTACTCTTTTATTTTTCTTTCTTTTTCTTTTGTCATTATTTCTTCTCCATCTTCATTTTACCAAGACTGACCGGTTCTTGGAATGAAAGTGATACAGCCAATGGAAACTATTCCAGTAGATGCTACATTGTTTACTTTGCGACGGAGCCCATGTTCGATGATAAGAAAAATGGTCATTACTTTTTTTCTTCCTTTCTTTATGTGGCGTTGCGGCCTAATGCAGAAGCGAACGCAGAAAAGTCGTCACACACATTTGAAAGCATTTTTACTTGGAAATAGAACTTTTACTCACTTCTGACTAGTAATTCTTACAGGATTTAAAAAGAAATCTTACTGGGTATCATTTTCAGTGAAATTAACATTTAAAAAGCAGTGCCAACATAGGTGTATGAATAATTGATTTCCGAATAGACCACCTGTTTTTCCTATTCTGTTGGATATTTTTATAGCTTTTTTGCGCTTGAATATGCTCCGTTTGTCAGGTTAAGAATTTCCAACGAGAAGCTCTTTTGGAATAATGGAATAGCCCATAGCAGTAAATAACCCTAATTGTGTTTTTGATTTAGAATCACACTTACCTTTGCAAAAGCTTTTCTTGACGAGAATCCGGTTTCTGATCTTTCTTTTTTTATATATATATTCTTATTCGCCGACAATGACTATATGAGAGTTTAACTAGCGGCAAGAAAAAGAACTGAAAATCCTTATTGCCTTCTGAAAGCGATCTATTTTTTGATGATCGTGTCTTGCTGTTATCTCTAATTTAGTGTATGTTGATACGGGTTTAGTGGGCAGTGTTCTCTGCAGCTGATTCGAGAATGGCTGGAGATATGCTTGTTTGCCTGTAGATAGGCAGGCAAACAGAAAGGGGGAAAGGTAGAAGCAGAAGCAAAGATGGTGTCGGTGATTGGGGAGGGAAGAGAGAGAGAGAGAGAGAGAGAGAGAGAGAGAGAGAGAGATGAACGGAGAGATAACCAGGTCGAGGGAGAGAAATGAAGAGAAAGAGTCTGCGAGAGAAGGAAATAAAAATCAAGTGAGAGAAGAGAAGGCGAGGGAACGGACACGGAGAAAGAAAGTTTAAGGGGGAGAAACAGGAAGGGAGAGATGGAAAGAAAGAAAGAAAGAGGGAGAAAGGTAAAGAAAGGAAACTGGAGAAAAGAGAGAAATGGACACGGATGAGAAAAGACCAAAGGAGAGAGAAAGAGCAGTGTGAGAAAAAGGGAAAGGGAGGAGGGCAGGCAGAGGAAAGTGAGAGAAGGAAGGGAGGGAGAAGCCAAGGGAGAGAAGTAGAGGGGGATAAAGAAATTGGTTCTGCGTCTGTATCTTACGTGTCGAGCAGTGAGGAGCTCCGGTTGGGGAGAGAGCGAAGAAGGCCTGAGAAGTAAGCGTGAAAAATTGATGGTCGAGCTGAAAGGGGTGAGACAATGGAGAGACGATGAGATAAAAGGGTTATAGCGCAACGAGAAGAGACGCGAATAGAGTGAATGGAGGAAAAGGGCTGAAGAGCGAAGGTCGGAATATATTTATGCGGTCGGAAAGGGATTGTACGAGGTGAATTAATGCGAAATCTACGCGTGGATGACCTCATTATATGGGGTTTTATCTCCGCGAAGTGTTTTGAAAGCGTGAGGGGAGACCTGGCTACAGACACTGATTGTTTTCTTTTTTTTCTTTGGATTCTGTGCTTTTTTCCTCTTACTACCCACCCACCCCGCCCTCGTTCTCTCCTGCGCTCTTGTTCCTCTTTTACATCTCTTGATTGTAATAGAAGGAAATTGATAAAGAAAGTCTTCATCATCATTCCATCATGTACTGTCATCATCATTTTTCTTACTTTCACAATTATTGTTACTGACGTTGTCATTGTTGGAATAACATTATT
>BOPN01000094.1:632558-635058 GCA_017312705.2 Penaeus japonicus
AGAGAAAGGGCGTGGAGGGAAAGAGAGAGGAGAAGAGGAAAGAGATAGAGAGAGGGGGAGTGGAGGGAAAGAGAGAGGAAAAGAGAAGATTGAAAGAGTAAGAGAGAGAACAAGCAAGAACGAGTGAAGTGATCCTTATCACAAAATTCCGATACCGAGATAGTTTTATGAGCCTGCGGCTAATCGTGATATAACCATGAACTAATTACAAAGCAGTTTAATGAACATCGCGAAGTAATACTTTTATATAATTGTGGAGCAGACTTGTAATTCTCAAAACTAATATAATCTCAATAACTTCAATAATTACAACCCTCTTGGAGCAGATTCTGAAAGAAAAGAGTTTGAGTTGTGATTCTTTTTTTTTTTTTTTTTTTTAGATCGATATAAAAATGATACGAAAACTATGATAAATGTTTCTACGTACCTAACGTCCTAGGGGGTGGAGGGGGGGTGGGGGGTCAGTATTCATAAGGATGAATTTCAAGTACTTGCCTCAGATACAATCTAGTCTCAGCTGATCAGTTCTTTCATTCGAGATACAACAGTAATTTAGTTGTCAGACCCGAGAAGCAGCAGCGTACATTCAGACGTAGTTCCACTGCAATCTAAATCCACCGTAATTAAAAGCCATATATATTCCCTAGCTCGTTCAGGAGACATCAGATGCTGAACTCCCTAATCACGTCTTACTCCGCTGAGTGATGGCGGAGCAACCGGGCGGGGAGGGCTGTTCAGAACGAGAATATTAAGGTCTCTTTTGTGTTTTCCAGGAGGACAATACCGCAGTGCGTGAAGCAGGGCGAGAGAGGACCAAGAGGCCCTGGAAGAGGCTACAGCATATTAGAAGAGAGAAGACGGAGAAGGGCGGGGGCGGACGGGGGGGGGGGGGGGGCTACTTTACAAGCGGTAGCTGTGGGCCGCATTAAGCCTTTGTTAATTGATTAAAGCAGGTCATTGTTGCTACACAGGGAAGCTGGCAATTACCATCAGAGCCTCGGTGCTGCAAATTAATGGAAGCGGCACATTAGGAATTTTGATATCACGGTGTGTAATCAAGCTGTTCTGGCCTGTCAGATGGAGAGACAGGGCAGAAGGCGAGGGGACGGGAGTGACGAGGAGGGGGTGGGGGTGAAATGTGGATGGGGAGGAAGAGGGGGACGGGGAGGGGGTGGAGAGATGGGATGAAGGGGTGGCGAGGGTCAAGGAACACTCTCCTCTCCTCTGGGCCAACCCCGACATACGAAAGAGATTTTCTCTTTACTTCCCCTTCCTCACGTGTTATTCTTCGCATGGAGCCGTTAACGATACCTTATTCTGTTTCTTCTTTTATCATCCTTATTATTAGTATTGCGAAAGCCAATTATCATGACGATTAAGAGGGTGTTGCAAGCGCCCAAAGTTGATATAGCAGCGATTGTGGAGATTGTTATTATCGAGTCTGTAACGTTAATGGGTGATGATCATGGTGATTTCGAATATTACTTATGACCGTATTTGTTAACGCTCACGGCCTTGGTAAATTATAAGCATAAGGACATCAATTGCACGATAAGTTCAGTTTCTAATTATAAAAGAATATTGCTGAATGAAAAGATCTGCGGTTGAATAAAGGATGATGGTGATAACAATAATATGAGATAAAGTTGGTATAATTTCATTAATGCGATAAGTACCCAAAATATACACATTTATCATTCAAAATAGGGATCTACGCGTCCGCTCTCTCCGTAACAAATCAAAAATAAGCACTGAACCAGGATGGACAGGTGTCGCCTCACCATCATTGTCATAGTGAAACCCTACCACACACATCGCCATTGTAATTCTCCTGCAGGAGTGTTTTGCTGGGGGACACTTAACGTCCGTGATGAATGTGAGTGAGATCACATTCCTTGCTCTTGGTGATCAGCCGAAAGGGACAAGTTGCGATAGGCGAATGGAAAGGAATGGAGGATGTCAAAGAGCCTTTTCCTACCATGGGGGAAACTGTCTTTGAGTTTTTTTTCCTAATTTCAGTGACATGTTACCTTTTATTCTGTGGTTGGTATTTCTCTTTTAAATATCTTATTTTTCTGTTTTTCTTCTTATCTATTCATCTTACTTTTGCTACTTAATTTTCTTATATAGTAAGTCATCCGCTGTAGTCTGTAGCATTATATATTCTTATTTGATTTTATTAAACAATAGTAGAGTAAGTTTGTGTGTGGCGAGGCTAATCTGCCTGACCTTGGTGGTAAATCCATTAATTAATTATTATTAAAACAATCTCCAGGGCCAGTGCTGATTCAACGGCATAGTTGTGGCTAAGCATAGAATGCGGTTTGAGATAAAGGATCCTATCTTTATTTCATCCGTTCCGACACATGGTAGGAAATATTTATATCTTGATTTTCTTTTGTATTCTGTAATATGCATTTTTTTGGACAATGATATACGCAGGTAAAACCGTGTTTTTTTTAATAAGCTTTGCTACTTAAAAAAAAAAAAAAAAAAAAAA
>BOPN01000094.1:672558-675058 GCA_017312705.2 Penaeus japonicus
GAGGGAGAATGGGAGAGAGGGAGTGCTAGGGGAGGTAGGAGGAGTGAGGGAGAGGGAGAAAGAGTGGGAAAGGGAAGGAAGATAAGGTGGGGAAGGGGAGGGGGTTTTAGAGGTGGAAGAGAGGTTGTGGGGGAAGGAAGGGGCGGGGGATATGAAGGTGGAAGAGGCGGAACTGGAAAAGGAAGATGGGAAGATTTAAGGTGCAGTAAGGGAGAGGAAGGTAAAAGTGGAAGGGAGTGGACAAATTAAAATGGAAGAAGATTGAGGAAGAGGTGGAAAGGGAATGGGAAGAAAATAGTGGAAGGAAAATGCGGAGGTAAAAGTGGAAGGAAGGGGTGGAAAAAGTGGGGATGGGGAGAGGATAATGGAAGTGGAATGGGGGTGGGGAGATTAGAATCAACGTGGAAGGGGGCTGCCGAATTTAACATGTGGAAGGGAGGATAGGGAAGTGAAAATGGAAGTGGATGAGGGGAAGGGGATGAAGATGAATGTGGAAGAGGATTGGGAAATGAAAAGAAGAGTGGAGAAGGATTGAGAAATGAAGATGAGAGTGAAATAGGGGGGGGATGGAGATGAAAGGGTAAGCGGATTGAGAAATGAAGATGATAGTGGAATGCGAGGGGGGGGTGAAGATGAAAGCGGAAGAGAATGAGAAATGAAGATGATAGTAGAACTGGGGGGGGGGTGAAGTGAAAGTGGAAGAGGATTGAGAAATGAAGATGAGAGTGGAATAGTGGACTAGGGGTGGGGGCATGTAGATGAAAGTGTAAGAAGACTGAGAAATGAAGATGAAAGTGGAATTGGAGGGGGGTGATGAAGATGAAAGTGGAAGTGGACTGAGAAATGAAGATGATAGTGGAACTGGATAGTGGAATTGGGGTGGGGGATGATGAAGATGAAAGTGGAAGAGGGTGGGGAAATAGATATGAAAGTGGAAGAGAGAGGAAATAAGACGGAAACAGGACGGGGGTCGGGAGAGCGTAGCGGAAGAAAAGTGCTTTTGAGTCGTCTTAACCAAGCAAGAGTATGACGACCGTCCGATTTATAGACTGGCCGTGACGACGTGCCAAGTAACTTTGTATTGGCAACAGGAGTCGTCATGTAGTGGTGTTTATACTGTAGTACAGGCTGGCAGGGCGGGCTGTATTTGGTCGATCAGATATACATTCAGAATATCAAAATACAATCATGCAAGAGAAGAGCACACGAATAAGAACGCTACGCCTCCACAGAGTGTAAGTCTGTGTCGTCCACCACCATTGCTTTTATTAGACAGACAGCTTGCTCGATATCAAAACCCAAGACTCACGGGAATCAAGACCCAAGCATTACGTTCACTTCTGGCGTGATCGAGATAAGGCATGACATTCGATTTTGATACAGTTGCATTACAGATTCCAGATGTGTAATTATCAGGATGGATAGATTTTGCGAATACAGTCATTGCAATTCAGAAGGGGATGTTATTTTTAGATAGATCTACGCAAAGAGTAATGTTTAGTCATGAATGAAAATAGAGACAATTAAGCATAAGTCAGTATCATGATGGAATCACATATATTCGCTTTTGCTAAACGATTTATGCTGCATATCAAACGAGTCCAACTTGTGTGTGTGTGTGTGTGTGTGTGTGTGTGTGTGTGTGTGTGTGTGTGTGTGTGTGTTTGTGTGTGTGTGTGTGTGTGTGTGTGTGTGTGTGTGTGCAGGGTTAAACCAGAACTGAGCATTAAACACCTAAACCTATGCCTAAGAGCACCTCCTATGATACAGGAGGAGGTCAAAACAAGCCTATAAACTTGCCTTATTCGGTAACGACAACGAAAAACACTTAGGTTCACAATTGCTTAAGTGATTGATGAAAATAGTAAAAGAGAGTAAGGAATAGCAAGTTCGAAACAAGAAGAGAGAGAGAGAGAGAGAGAGAGAGAGAGAGAGAGAGAGCGTGAGAGATATATGCAGACAGACAGACAGAGAAAGACCGAGAGAGACAGAGACAGAATTAGAGATAAAAAGCCGAGAGACAGAAAGAAATAGAGAGAAACAGAGAGAGAGAGAGATAGAGAGAAATAGAGAGAGAGAAAGATAGAGAGAGAGAGAGAGAGAGAGAGAGAGAGAGAGAGAGAGAGAGAGAGAGAGAGAGAAAGTTGAAAACAAAACGAGAAAAAGAGAGCGAGAGAGGTAGAGAGAAAGGAAAAGAGAAGCTGAGAGGGAAAAGGGGGCAAAAGCCACGGTTTCCTCGCCAGCATCCAGTGGGGACAACCAGCATCTGCCTCCCGAGTAGACTCTCCACGCTGAGAATGATGGTCCAGCGAGCGATTTGCAATTCGAATCTCCAGTCTAGAAATTTTTTGAATAGGATAATCGCCTCGAATGTTTGGTGTGCTGATTGCTTTTGCATACTTATTGGGTGGTTAATCGAAGCTGGGCGGCGGAATGCATAAACACTGGCCGAGCACCATGACCCTAGTTGTCAACCCGACCATTCATTGCCTGACAAAGG
>BOPN01000094.1:720058-727558 GCA_017312705.2 Penaeus japonicus
ATATATATATATATGTGTGTGTGTGTGTGTGTGTGTGTGTGTGTGTGTGTGCGTGTTTGTGTATATATATATATATATATATATATATATATATATATATATATATATATATATATATATATATATATATATACATATATATATATATACATATGTATATATATTTATGTATATATATACAGATATATATATAATTATATATATATATATATATTGGTATATATATATAGATAGATATATAGATAGATTGAGAGTTAGACTTGCATTCAAGCAAATAAATATACAAACATATGTTTGCATATAATTCTAACAAGTGTGAATTTCAACATAATATTTCGTTAACACATATCCACATGCAAATAATATTCACCCATTTTCATCAAGCCATTTATAGAGCAGTAATCATGATTGTAACTTGATAGACGGAAAGGACGACCTGCGTCATCCTTCAACGAAATGCTATTCGTCATCCGTAAATGCTGGATGAAGATTTAAAGAAAAAAGGAAAAGAAAAGAATTATAATAAGGACCTTTCATTAATCTTTCCGTGCGGCGAAGAGATAACTTTGTTAGGATAAGATTAAGCCATGTGAGGCTAGTTAGGTAAACATCGCGCTCTAATTAAAGCTTTATATTAATCATGATTTGCCGTATCACTCTTGTTAAACACGAGGCGAACTCTTTTTTTTTTCTTTCTTTCTTTCTTTTTTTTTTGTCAAAGGCGTTGGATGCGGCCTGGCAAGCCATCACACTCTCTTATATTATCACCGTGAACCACACATAAAAAATGGAGGTCAGAGGTCGTAACACTTAACCCGAAGATAAGTTTAGTTTTTGTCGGGTCAACTCCTCTTAAAAATTCGTTTAGCTTAGGTCACGGGTTCAAATACAAATTTCGCGTAGAGACGTACAGGCGAAGTTAATTGTTACTGAAAAAAAAAAAATATTCTAACCATCTGTATTCAACCGAGGTCACTAGAGGAGCCTCTAATATTGTTTTCCTCTTTGACTTTAACTCTAGCTACTTCTGTATTTTTTTCTCAAGTGGAGGCGCCTAAAACATGGCCAAAGCAAAGACGAATTCTACAGCCATTTATCACCCACAAGTTCACGATGTCAGGAGGAGGATATGTAGTATCAAAGGAAGTAATGAGAAAAAAAAATCCTTGATCTTATATGGAGCTAAGGTCAACCAAGCCCTTGATGCTAAGAGGGTCAGAAAAGATTATGAAAAATGTATAATAAGACCTTTAAGCAAACTGAGAATACGAGCGGTTCTAGAGTCCTCTGGGAGAAGAAGAAGAAAAAAATATTAACGCTCTCTTTCATATCGTTAATATCTTCATGGTTAATCATTCTTCTTCCTCGTATCCTCTCATTCTTCTTCCTCTTATTCACAAAAAATATAGAATTTTTTCATGACATCAGATGCACGAATGCAACGTAACTATTCTTTTTCTTAACTCGAATATATCCCAATCCAAAAAGGAAATGTTATGACCCGTCAGTCTCTATCTCAATGACACGCTTCCCTTCGCCTAGCAAGTTCCAATCGCCCATGATAAAAAAAAAAAAAAAAAAAAAAAAAAAAAAAAATAGCGCAGCTTGGACCTCCGCCCTGAATGGCCAAGAAAAGCAGCACAGCTAATCAGACAAGCGGTGCCATACGGGCGGACACAAGCATTTATTCAGGAATAACGAATATCAATCACTCATGTAATTAGATAAGTAAAATGGAGACAAACACGAAGAGAATCACAAGTAAGCAAAAAGGTAGAAGGGGAGAATATTATTCATAGCTGCATCAAGTTGCCTCTTATCAGCTCCATGCTTCTTGCAATGCAACAGATCCTATAAAACCTATAAAAACATATCAATAAACACGGCCGTTCATGGCATGGCAATCCCCATCGGCCATGGACTCCTGTAGTATCCACTTCCTTTATTACCGCTCGACATGGTTAAGATAACAAATAAAAGGTAGAGATGAGACACGAATTAATTTCTTGTCAGAGTATTTTTCAACTGTTATTGTTATTATTCACTGGTTTATTCATTCATTCATTCACTGTCTTAGTATGATTATCTTTTTATATTTTTCTCTCTCTTTATTTAATCATCTATTTTCATTATTTTCTTTCCTTCGGTAGATGCCGAATAAAAGTGTTGCCAAAGATAGGACGAATAAAAGAAGAAGGTCCAGGGAAGTAAGATAAACAAAAGAATAAAGAACAGGACGGATTATCACTGTGTGCGTTAGAGTGAAGTTCCTTTATAGACGCACTTTGCGGATATAGTTAACACTGATACCAATGCCAATGATGCTACTACCACTAAAGCGACAATAACAATAAAAACTACTACTATTACCAATGTTCATAATGATAATGGCAATAACAATGATGATAATAGTTTAGTAATGATAATGATAATGACAATAATAATAATGATGATTATGATAATGACTAAAATGATAATTATTATTATCATCATTTTTGTAACGATAATAATGATGATCATTATGATGATAATGATAATGACAATAACGATGATTATGATAATAATGATAACAACGATTATGAGAATCATATTGACGATGAATACAAGAGCAAAAGGGATAATAGCATCAGTATATCACCAGCACTATTTCACTCTCTACCCACACACGAAATTATTACCAGCTAAGACAACCCGTTTTGCACAGAGAAAACCAACAGCGAACGAAGCCAGTCGGACACCCCAACCCAGTGGTTAAGGATTCAGCGGCGGGTTTATCACGGTATGTCATCGCGGCGTGTCGTTGTAAGAATCTGAGAATTCATTCTTCACATAGCAAGCCAATGAGCGGAGCCCAGGAGGCGCGTATGGCAGAGAGGGTTTCCGAGTGCCAGGGCGAGAAAGTGCTAAGCCCGACACAAGAAGAAGAAGAAGGAGTCCCAGTAACGTAGAGAAGAAGAGGCTGACTTACGATCCTGCTTACCGACAGCATGTTCCTGTGGCTGGACGATGGTGTTGCCGCTAAGATATGACGGTTCAGATGCTCGACGCTAATTGGTGGCCCCGGCGTCTGCTCCCCGGCCGGTTCTTCCTGATGCTTCTTCACGCGACCGCTTGTTAACCTCGGTGGTCTCTTTTCGGCGATTCTCTCCACTTTTTGTTGTTCTTCTTCGCCTTTCTTCTGTCTGCAGAGGATTCCTGTTAGCCGTGGTATGTCCTCGCTGATTATAGCCGTACCCAGAACCGAGAGTGTTCCCCGTTGACTGCAGCCGGTTTGTTGACGGCTGTGGCAAGTTCCTCGTCAGCTGTAGAGAGATCTTATTACCTGTGAGATGATGGTTGCTTTAATGCTCCCTTGATGAGGATCGCACCTCCCTCGCCATGATAATGAGGCCATACTCACTACGGCAGTTGTTTGTCAGAAGTGACTCGCCTCTGTAACACACCGGTGAGCTTGTGCTTGTAGGAACATTGCGTAGTTAATGACACCTGACCCCTGTTAGTAAAGAGCTTAACATTATCTGGAAACATCAGAGGTTCATGTTACCTGTGATAACCTTTATGTATATTTCTCAGACATCTTATTTTTCATCTCATGCACCTCGCCTTGTACGGAATATTTATCAGCAGTTATTTATCGTTCTCTATAAGTCTCTCTCCACAATCCTCTCTCTCTCCCTCTCTCTCTCTCCACAATCCTCTCTCTCTCTCTCTCTCTCTCTCTCTCTGTTTCTCTCTCTCTGTCCCTCTTTCTCTCTCTCTCTCTCTCTCTCTCTCTCTCTCTCTCTCTCTCTCTCTCTCTCTCTCTCTCTCTCTCTCTCTCTTTCTCTCTCTCTCTCTCTCCTCTCTCTCTCTCTCTCTCTCTCTCTCTCTCTCTCTCTCTCTCTCTCTCTCTCTCTCTCTCTCCTTCCCCCCTTTCTCTCTCTCTCTCTCTCTCTCTCTCTCTCTCTCTCTCTCTCTCTCTCTCTCTCTCTCTCTCTCTCTCTCTCTCTCTCTCTCTCTCTCTCTCTCTCTCTCTCTCTCTCTCTCTCTCTCTCTCTCTCTCTCTCTCTCTCTCTCTCTCTCTCTCTCTCTCTCTCTCTCTCTCCCTTTCTCTCTCTCTCTCTCTCTCTCTCTTCTTCCCATTCACTCACTCTTTTTATTAATTGTAAGTCACGTTTAAAATATTTGCTTTATCGTGTTACTGAGCCTTGATATTGTGTTATAAGCTATGAAATAAATTGAAGAAGAATTTGAAAAGGTTATGAAAATGGAAAAATAACAAATAAATAAATAATTTTCGTGTGTGTGTGTGTGCCATGTCTATGCTTGAACTTTTCCTCCAAAAGCTGAGAACACAATACAGTTAAGGTGACCAATTCGGATTCTGCCTCGTTTACTGTATTTTCTTCCCTTCGTCTTATACTCATTTGGTGTTGTGATACCGATCTCTTGGCGTTCATCCCTAGATTATCGTCGCCATCTTCCCTGGTGGGCTGGACGCGTAGGAAGCAAGAAGCGTCACAGTTACTCTTGTCACTGTGACCTGACCCGTAACCTGGTAAGGCAACGACGTCACCGAACTGGAGAAAAGGGGTTCAACTTTTAAATTCTTTAGAATGCTTAAACAAATAGATCCCATTTGACTTTTAGATTCTGGTCCTGAACAACACCTTGACTGGGATAAGTTTATGCCTAATTTTAATTTTGATATGTTCCCCCCACCGATGCCACCTACATGAACGCGCGCGAACACAGGAGAACTCGCGCAGACAGTGACGAACATGGGGCACCAGACCGTAAAATAAACACGGGAAAGCATGGCCTCCTACCCATATATGTGGTGCGTGCAGCTTTATTACACATTGAGCAAGATGCAACACCCCCGCTGCCTGTCCTTAAACACTTCGCAGTGAGAACGCTGGCCTCAGGACACGTGTAGCCTCGGTCCTCCGACGCCACTTCGCATCCGTCATCGTCTGCGCCGGGCCCTGGCGTGTGGGACGGACTCTCGGGGACTACATGACTCAAGGGCGTCGCTCCAGGGGGTGGGGGGAAAGAGGGGTCGCCTCGACATCCTCCGTGTGGGATATCGACTGTGCTGCGCCAATGACACTGACGCATTGCCGTCGAGGCCACAAACCTTCCAGGTCGGGATTGATGATTTTTCCAGGGTCCGGATATGGTTCGCCTGAAATGCTAAGAATATCAAGTCTTGATTATTCCCTCACATCACGCGCACACGTGACACACATGCACACACACACACACACACATACACATACACACACACACACACACACATGCACACACACAAACACTCACACACACACACACACACACACACTCAACCACACATACTCCCAAGCAAACTTAACACTAATACAAACACACATACGACCCAACACAAGCACGCACACCTAGAAACATTGTTGTGAAAATATGTTCAAGCAGCGACCATCCAGACCATGAGTAATCATTGCCACGCTTCTGCCTTCTTAGGCGATCTGTCAAAGGCGGGCGGCCAATCTATAAATGTATTACATACTTTCCACTGTATTTCTTTTTCTTCTTTCGCACTGGCGTTTCTTCCTTTTTTTTTTCTTCTTTTTTTTTCTTCTTTTTTTCTTATTTTGCTCTCTTTTTTATCATTTTTTTCTTAATGTGCATTTTTAGGTTTGTGTGAGGGAATGTTTAAGAGTTGAATACAAATATTCTGAAATTCTATTCACTGACAAGATTGAGGTGTAAGTTACGAACGAGAATGGAAGGGAAAGAGGAATGAATGAATGAATGGCGGAGAGTATCAACGAAGAGGAGAGGGTGTGATGGATGATACGAAAGGAAGAGGGGAAGTGAGAAGAAATAGGGAGAGAGAGAGAAAGAGAGATGGGAGAGGGAGAGAGAGAGAGAGAGAGAGAGAGAGAGAGAGAGAGAGAGAGAAAGAAAGAAAGAGAGAATGGGGGATAGGAAAAGGGAGGCAGAAAACGAAGGTAAGAGAGAGCATGCCATAGGAAGGAAGGGATCGCAGAGAGGGAGAGAGAGAAAGAGAGTAGAATAAATTAAAGAAGTTGAATGATGTGGGGGGAAGAGGGAGGAAGAAAGAGACCGAAAAGGAGAATAAGGGAGAGAGAGAGAAAAACGAGAGAGAAAGAGAGAATGAATCGAGTCGGGGATAAGAAGCTTGCAGACGAGGTGGGAGTTGACGAGGGTGAAGGTCAAACTGATAACATGAGAGAAAATGCAACACTTGTCCGCGTGTGTTTCACAAAGTGTCCATACATCTTCACTTACAAGACGGGGTTCAAGGAGCATCATGCATGTGTTCTTGCAAATGAGTATAAAAAGGGTGAAAAACAAGTGGACATGCGAACACCGAAGTATAGATACATCTACAAAGAATACGTATTCGATGATTGGCGTTTGGCAAATGCAATAAGATTTAGATTATATAAATGTGGACGAAATTTCCAGCTTGCAGTGTTGACCTGCATATAACTCTTGCTTGTTGATAAGTCGATATCCACATCGATCCTTATAGAGAGAGCGTTTGTGCGTTTGAAAACAAATTCGCTCATTATCTAAATTTATGCTTTAGCGTACAAAAAAAAATGTATGAGAGAGGAAAGCAGATGGAGGTGAGGGTGAAAGCATAAAGGCAACAGTGAAAAGCAGTGAACGGCTGAGGAGAAGGAGAGTGATAAAGATCTGGAGGATAGCATTGGCGATGAGAAGGATGATATAAGGTCGACCAGAGTGATTGGAAGAGAGAAAAACAAGGATATAAAACGTAGAAGAGAGAAAGAGAGAGAGGGGAGGGGGTAGAAAGAGAGAGAGAAAGAGAGAGAGAGAGAGAGAGAGAGAGAGAGAGAGAGAGAGAGAGAGAGAGAGAGAGAGAGAGAGAGAGAGGAAGGCGAGGAGAGAATGGTGAAGAGGAGAAAAAGAGAGAGAGGGAGCAGATAGGAAACCTCGCAGAAAAGTTGAAGAAGACAATAAGCATTGTTAACGAAAAAAATAATTTTCTTAAAGAAAGAAGAAGGTTATCTAATAGTGAGTGATATGGCATATAAATGTGCCAAGGGGAAACGTATTTAAGTGTCTTTGAGTGATATGATAATACTGAATGGTAATAAAGATGTTAATTAAAACGAAAGGGTCTCCAGCTAACTGACTGCGCAGACGTAAACAAACTTTGATTCTTTTGATAGATGGCCATTGCATGAAAGAACAATATTGCATTACAAATTTATGATACAACAAAGGTGGATTTCGATTAAGAGATGTTTTTTCCGCCGGTCGAAAGAGCCAAATAGGATGTCGAGGTGAAAGACGAGAATAGGCAATAAAAGAAGAGAGAAATGATGATGAGGTGTTAATGGCGACTCGTGAGGGCATATTGTGTTGATTAAATAAAGTCCATAAAAAATAGGTCATGATGATCGCGGAATAGGTCAGAACAAGCCTAATGGTGACTAATTAATTATAAGGGTAAGTTGGTTTATTCAGATGTGGATATTAGAGGGT
>BOPN01000094.1:787558-791171 GCA_017312705.2 Penaeus japonicus
TTCTTAAATTCATGTCTATGGGGACACTTAGGTTAACACAACGCGATCGAGCACTCGGATATCCTGTTCGGGTCTCTTTTACTTAACGTCTTCCCCTGGGTTAATATAGCCTATCGTGAAGTATGGGATGTAGGGTTATTATCATTTCATTATCATTATCATTATCATTATCATTATCATTATCATTATCATTATCATTATCATTATCATTATCATTATCATTATCATTATCATTATCATTATCATTATCATCATCATCATCATCATCATCAGCAGCAGCAGCAGCATCATTATCATTATCATCATCTTTGTTACTTATCATTACTATCCTCATTATCACCATAATCATTTATCCTTTATGCCATTGTCATCATCATCATAATCATCATGGTCCTCATCACTTTTCTTAGCATCATAACCATCACTATCATCATCCTCATTATCCCCAACACCATCATCTTCATCACTATCATCTTAATTACCATCATCATCATTACTGGTAGCAGCAACACTGTAGTAATAGTAACATTAGTAACAGTGGCAAATGTAGAAATAGTAGCAGTAGTAATAGTAGTGTTAGTAGTAGCAATAGTAGTAGTAGTGGTGGTATCCTTTTGTATTTGTATCGGAATTATTAATATGTCTAATTTTAATGGCCTCATCACTCCTCTTATTATCATAATTCTTATTAAATCAGCTGATCCTTCCTACTTATAACGTCATTTTTATTACTGTTCAGTTGTTGTTAGACTAACTATACTGCTATTGATGTTGCATGTAATTATCATAAACATTAATATGAAATGATACTGCCATTATTATGATTAATGATATTATTATAAGTAATACTAATGTCTTGTAGCTTAATGATTGCATCACTAATCTTGCAATATTCTACAGCATCTCACAATACTCTATCAATATGGCAATATTCTAGATGATAAATATAATTCTTTTGTATGACGACTTAGATGGACCAGTTATACAACAACGAAGTATGAACAGTTCTAAATTTCACCGTGTTAATCATGAACTATTGAGACTCGCTCTGCAGACAGACCGACAAAGACATACTGGTGGGAATAAACGCATAAAACTACATTAGCCATGTTAACATCCAGCACAGTAAATCTAGCGACCTCTAACGCTATAATAATGTCATGTCTAAGGAGGCTCCTCATGCTAATGCTACAATATGCACAATGAATGTACCCAATAAATTAGCAGGTACTTATACATCAGGTGATCTGCATGATAACAGCCCGGCCAGAATAAAGACAAGCAATCCTAATCGAGCGCGACACTACTACTGCTGGATACATTATTATTCACTATATCTTACACGTTATATGATTCAATAAATCCGGGCAAAGTGGGGACCCGATGCTTTCTGTTCCGAAGCCTAGAAGGAAGCCGGTCTCGTTTAGCTTCATAAAATGAGATTTTTAGGAGGTCGTGTGACCCGCTACACATAGGCGGCGCTCTGATAAAATGTGTTAAGTGTGTGGCAAATATGGCAGTCGTCTAGGTCGTAATGGCACTCGTCGAAGGTGCATCGCTCACCTGTTACGAAGCCTCGACGCCGATGCAGAAAGTTCGTGATCGAGCGACCGCCATATGTTTCCATTTGGAGGCGCTTCTATCTCGCGAAGGGCTCTCCAATGCGCGTTTTATTTACGCCATTTTCATCTGTACCCACGTCGGATGTTTGACCAAAATGACCTACAAGATCTCTATTCAGGATGATATGCTAAATTTATTCAATACGACTCAAGGTTATATGGGTTTAAAGCCTTATTAGTCTCTTTGAAATGGAAGAGGAATAGCTGCATTTTTTGGTTCGCTGATTATCATATCATTGTTCCTTTACTTAACTCAGCGATGTAAAGAAGATTCATCGCCGAATCCGAGTCGTCGGTTTGGTCATCCGTGTCGTGTTATACTTAAACATTGCCTTCTTGTTAAAGGTACTGTTGCTGACTTTTTTTTAAGACAGTTTTAAACCTAGTGGCTTGGACCTCAAAAGCTTCTCGGAGGAGCAAGTTTTCTCTGGGTCATAAGCATGAACATTCAGACGTCTAGCATTAATCACAGGCGTACCTTCATTCCTTCCCCTTTTTAGGGACCATTTATTAGTCTTTTTATCTTTCTTTTTTTATTAACGAATGCAGTTTCTATTACATGTCTGTTTCCACTTTTGGCAATGTACGGCAAGATCACATTTCTGTCCATATCCTGTTTCAGACGGATGTGAAGTCGCCCTCTAAGCAAAGGAACAAACGCCTGATGTTATCTATAGGTAGCGGGTATTGTTGTTATTCTCCTCGGCATAAATATCTCTGGTAATAATAATTCTAAGTCAAACCATAAAATGCTCACTTCATTAACGGAAAGTGCTTTTCAAGCATTAAATTTTCATGGTATTTATGAGTCAAAGAAGTAACGAGCAAAAGGGAGAAAATATATATATTATCCTGTCTGTCGTAAAACCAAAGCAGATGAAATTTATATCTCGAAAAAACTCCCAATTAAGACCCATTTATCGTAGCCAATCATTTGACCATCAATCCTCAGCAAGCTCTCTTATCATCCAACCAGTAAACCATTTCGACGATAAATCCCTCCATTTGTCCCCATCATTATATCTGATTTAAAGTACAAGACTTCTAGCTTGCCCCCTCTGCTCAGAGCACGCACGCTCGGACCTTACTCTTCTGATCTTCTGTAGGTCTTAATCTCCTTTCATATTTTGGGCTAATCTATGCTATGTACTTATCTCCCTGTATATCGCGTACTTTACTTCTTATCGTTACGCCAATGCATTTCACCTCATTATCCTCTGAGCCTTTCCCCTCATTAACAGTTCTTCCTTTCCCTCCCCCCTCCTTCTTCCATCATCGAATCCTCGTCTGGATAATGAAGAAGTTGTTCGCCCGAGAAACATTAATGCAAATACGTCTGCCCTTTCTGCCGGCGCTGCATCCAAACTTGAACCCGATAAGTGGCCCATATCTGCCATAAATCTCAACTTGCCTGACGGCTAATTGCACAATTTCTGACTAGTGTCCCGAGAGAGCGAAACCCCGAGAAATGCGGGCGAATCAGAAGGATGCGGAGCAAATAGACGAGTAGGTCCAATCTCAGCATCTGCCAGAGAGGAGGTAGTTAGAGGGCGGATGAGGAGCACCGCCACCGACGAAGGGGATCATCACGTCAGAGGAAGGGCGTAGCGCGGACAGCGAGGGTGGTTAGCAGGCCCCGGCGCTAGACAGATGACCTCAGACGAGAGAAATATTTCAGATCCGAGGAGAGAGGGAGGGCCGAGGGGGTTAACGAGCAGGAACATCCCATCGCCAGCAGGAGGCACAAGATAAAAACGTCTTTTTTTGTAGAAAGGATAGATGTCTGACGGATAAGACAGCTATTTTACGATTTTTAGATTTGTGCGTATCTGTTCCCTGAGGAACTGGATTATTCTGGGTGAATTTCCAGATGAAACATTTTATGTTGATGGAGACAGGGCGAACCCTTGTGTGTGTGTGTGTGTATGTGTGTGTGTATGTGTGTGTGTGTGTGTGTGTGTGTGTGTGTGTGTGTGTGTGTGTGTGTGTGT
>BOPN01000095.1:0-2500 GCA_017312705.2 Penaeus japonicus
TATATATATACGAAAAAGGATGAAAACGTCATAGACTCACGAAGAAATGAAGGCGGGTAGGCCTCAGGATGAATGCAGAAAGATTCAACGAAAGGGGTAAAGATAAAACTCTAGAGAGCTTGACTGAAAAAGAATAACTATTCAATAGATATGTAAATAGATAGATAGTGTGAATTCATAGCCATAAAAAGATACATCTATTGATCATAAGGATACTAAATTAGTACTTCTGTAAAAACGATAATGAAAATAGTGATACCGGTAATAATGATAATGATAAAATAATGATGATAATAATGATGATGATGATAATACTTATTATAATGATATAATACTAATGATAAGAGAACAATAATAAAAAGTTGGATGATAATCTTATTGGTGATCATAATTAGAACAATGATTATAGGAGTGATAATAATAAAAGTTATAATGATAACCGCTATAGTGATGATGATTATAATAATGATAACGATGATGATTATGATAACAGAAATAGCAATAATGATGGTGATAATGAGGATGATGATGATCTTGTTGATGATGATGATGCTAGATTGTAATAATAATATCAATAATTGGAATGATAATGATAATGATAATGATAACAATATTAGTATTAGTGGTTGTGATGATGATGATTATAAGAATGATGGTAATTATGATAGCCCTAATAATATAAAATGATATAAAAATATAAAACAATAAAGATAATAGCAATATTACAAATAATGATAGCAATGATAACAATGATAATGATGATGACAATAACGACAAAAATAGTAGTAATGGTGATGATGATAATAATAATAATAATGATAATAATGATGATGATGATAATAACGATGATAATTGCAAAAGTAATGATAATAATGACACTAATAAAAACACTGATAATTATAAAAACGTTATGATAATGATAATAGTAATGATGATAATGATTAAATGACAATGGTAATGTAAATGATAGTAATAACAATAACAACAATAATGATAATAATAATGATGGCAATGACGATGATAGCAATTGTAATTATGAAAATTAGGATAGTGATGACAAATGATAATAAGGATGAAAATAACGATAATAATGATGATACTAATATTAAGGATAATGATAATGACAATGACAATAGAATTAATAATAATGATGATGATAATAACAGTGAAAACTATAATGTTATTAACAATAATGATAATGACAGTAATACTGACAATGATGATGATAATAAAAATAAGGGTGATTATAATGATGATGATATTAATAATGGTAACATTAGTAATGATAAAAGTAATAAAAATAGCAATGGTAACAATGATGATATCAATAATGATCATAATTGAAAAAAATGATAATATTGATAATGACTATAATGGCGATAATGATAATAATAATGACAATAATAATGATAACAGCAATGATAAAGAAGAAAACGTTAATTACAGAATCTTTAATAAGGATAAAGGAAATAACAATAGCAATTATGAAACCAAAAGTGATCATCATAGCAAGAGGAGATGAAGTAAATGATAAAGCGAATGAGAAAAAGGGCAATGAGAAATAAATACAACGAGGGAAATATTCCCTCCATTCCGAGGAGTGACAGTACGGGAATGAATAGTATTGTTTCCAACCTCCTCTGCAATAGCTATCAGGTATTCAATATTGCAATATTTAAGACCACAGTGATGGATAGAACTGGGGCACAATATGGCTTCAATTCAAGATATCCTGTCACTTCTGATTGATTTGTCCTAAGCCATCGGAAAGGCAAGACAGAGAGCAGTGAAAGGCCTATGGGTATTGGGAAGAAAGTGAGAATGGAAGAAAGAAAAAAAGAATGATGAAGAATCTTCTATCTGACCGTTTCATGGATTCCGCTTTGCTAGAAAGGCGGCATCCGTTTTCTCTTCCTTTGTAGGGAAAACTCTGCCATGTTGCTCCATATGCGGATGTCCTCATCATTGTGCACGCTCCGTTTAGAGCTTCATTTTTATCTTTCCTTGGCACTGTTCAGCTCTGGTCCGAGGCGTTTCTTGTCGTGTGCATGATATATAACAATGTCAGGAGGAGATTCCGCTACATTTCACCTGTTTGTGTCCTTTGGAATGAAAGTTATGGGGCTTTGATGCCCAT
The DNA here is from genome assembly GCA_017312705.2 of Penaeus japonicus. Classification (NCBI taxonomy): domain Eukaryota; kingdom Metazoa; phylum Arthropoda; class Malacostraca; order Decapoda; family Penaeidae; genus Penaeus; species Penaeus japonicus. The sequence continues at coordinate 2,138 of BOPN01000095.1, forward strand.
GGCTTACATACTTACATACAAATGTATCCATGCTTCCACACACACACACATACCTCCACTTGTACAAGCACACACACACACATAAACACACACACATACACACACACACACACACACTCAGAAGCAAACACAGTCACACACAAAGACAATCAATCACACACAAATAAACACAATCACACATACACACATATACAAACACGAATCCTACTCCTTCCCTTAACCTGCGAAATTTGTCGTTTACGAACACGAGATCAAACCAAACTCCTTCGAGGCTTTGGTCATAAAGGACATTCTTGAAGTAGACTTAACGAGGTCTGCAGGAGGATCAAGGACCAGGGAAGATAAAGAACAAAGGCAAGGAGA
>BOPN01000095.1:10000-12500 GCA_017312705.2 Penaeus japonicus
GCGTGCCCCCCCCCCCTCGCGCCCTCCCGGGAGACGTCGCGCAGAAACTCACCGAAGCGACTGAGCTTTCGCGGGGAGGGGTGTGGAGGGGGGAGGGCCCTGGGGGAGGGGGGCGGGCATTAGCTCAGATTTTAACTTTGATGTTCATATTGTCGTTGCAGCTAGTGTGGCAGTGCCAGATATGATATCGAATATTTATGTTAGTTATGAAATTTAATACTACGATTTTCATTATCGTGCCATAATCATTTTCATTGTAATTCATTATTACCCTTGTTTTTGTTACTATTATTACTATTTTTACTTTCATTTCAATTATCATTATTCACATTATTTATATATCTATCATCATCATTAGTATCATTATCATAATCACCATTATTATCATCATTATCATAATCACTATTATTATCATCATTATCCTTGTTATTAATTATATCACTTTTATGATTATTTTAATCATCATCATTATGATTATCATTATTATCATTGTTATGGATAATCGCAGTAGTATTACATTTGCTAATATTATTATTACTATTGACATGATCTTGACATTTAAGGATAATTTCACAATCTAAAATATCAAAATGTATTCTCCTATCTCTTCCCTTTTCCCAATTTCATTTATTCTCTCTCTTCGCCTACTCTCTCTCCTCTTTTATACTCATCTTCCTCTCTTCTAATTCTCGTCTATCTCTCTTTTCCCTCCGTTCTCCTTCTACTTTCCTTACCCCTCTCTTCTCCATTTCCTCTGTCTATCCCTCTCAGCTCCATTTCGCTCGCTCTCTTCTTCTTCTCCTCTCTCTCTCTCTCTCTCTCTCTCTCTCTCTCTCTCTCTCTCTCTCTCTCTCTCTCTCTCTCTCTCTCTCTCTCTCTCTCTCTCTCTCTCTCTCTCTCTCTCTCTCTCTCTCTCTCTCTCTCTCTCTCTCTCTCTCTCTCTCTCTCTCTCCTTCGCCTCTCCCTCTCTTCTCCTCTCAATCTCCTCTCCCTCTCTCTCGCTTCTCCTCCTCCTCTCCCTTTCCTTCCCCTCTCTCTCTCTTTCTCTCTCTCTCTCTCTCTCTCTCTCTCTCTCTCTCTCTCTCTCTCTCTCTCTCTCTCTCTCTCTCTCTCTCTCTCTCTGCTTCTCCCTCTCCCTTCTTCTCTCTCTCTCTCTCTCCCTCTCTCCCTCTCTCCTTTCTCTCTCTCTCTCCTTTCTCTCTCTCTCTCTCTCTCTCTCTCTCTCTCTCTCTCTCTCTCTCTCTCTCTCTCTCTCTCTCTCTCTCTCTCTTCTCCTCCTCTCCCTCTCCTCTCCCCCTCGCAGCTTGTCGTTCAAGAGCGTCAGTACTTCTATAGATCATGTAGGGGTGAAAACACCAGCACTATTAATAATCATACAGTTTCGGGCTTGTTGACAGTTTGAAACTCAAGTATTTAAATATAGATAGATATACGTTGAGAAAAAGATACAGGTAAAATTGGATTTTCAACGGTGTCTTATTATCATGATCATTTTTATTTACTTATCATTATTATCCTTATTATCATTATTATTATTATTATTATTATTATTATTATAATTATTATTATTTTCATCAATATTTTACTTATTATCCACTAACGAACCTCCTTTTCTTTCAGGTGAGTTGACAGGCTTTCTGCTTCTGGAAATACAAGGAAGTGAGTAGCTTATGGATTAGTTTCTATCATACACGAATGTAATGAAATCTTATCCTTATCAAACACACACACACACACACACACACACACACACACACACACACACACACACACATATATATATATATATATATATATATATATATATATATATATATATATATATTCATTTATATACAAACATGTTTGCCTTCACAACAAAAATGGCAGCACCCCATGTTTAAATGTAAAATAAAAATGATAAAAGCAAAACAAAGACTGAACAAGCGGTAAGGATGTGTAAAATGAAGAGAGTCTATGATAAGTTGAAGGTCAGTGAAACTTTGTCTTAACTGTTTAATATTCATGGCAAGTATGATGACGTATTAGAAGGATAAACTCCAGCACTAGTGGCTCAGGACTTCAGGCTTATGTATATTCACTGACACTGACACACACACACACACAAATATATATATATATATATATATATATATATATATATATATATATATACATATACATATATATATACATATACATATACACACACACACAAATATATATATATATATATATATATATATATATATATATATATATATATATATATATACATATATATATATACACATATTACATATATTCAAATACATAGATACATATATATATATATATATATATATATATATATATATATATATATATATATATATATGTATATATATATATAAATTATATATATATATATATATATATGTATATATATATATATATATATAATTGTATATATACACACAGATATATATGTATATACTTGTTATATATACACATTTTTACATGAATTGTTATTTACGTGTGT
>BOPN01000095.1:35000-37500 GCA_017312705.2 Penaeus japonicus
ATGATCTTTTTTATTTAAAATATGTGACTATCTTCAGTTCTTGATGCACGCAAAAAGTACTATATCCATTGTCTCTCTTCCCCAGTTTCACAAAATAATGGTATGCTGAGAAAGACTTTGAAGGTATTTGGGTGTCAGTCTATTTTGATATTAATTTTTTATCATTTCCTTCTCTGGATTACTGTTTTTTTTCTAATCATTCTAATAGATTAGATTAACATTGTTTTTAAATCCGGACATGGGCGTCGATGCCACAGTTCTGGATGTCTAACAATACTTATTCATTGCATGTTTTATAAGAAAAATACCGCAGCTTGAAACATTCTTTTTATTCTGAACTCCCAAATTTATTATAATTGCAACAATAAAAACTTTTTGGCATCCCGGTCTCCCTCTGAGATTTCGTGCTTAGCAGATGGTGAACCGCTCAGCTGATAATGATGGCAGTAATAAATGTAATGCCAGTACTAAAATAACGACGATAAGATTATCACAGTAATGCTAACAATGCCACTACTAAAGATTATTACGATAACATAAACGATAACAATAAGAATAACGGTAAAATATTTTTTCCTATTCACACGAGTATCTATTCATCAACTATCTATCCATCCCCCTATTGAACAAGATGTTTATTCATATTTTATACATCTGTCCTTTTCCCTCTCCATATCTCTGCTGTCATGCTTAGGGTAATCAATCTCCCTCGCTGTCGTGCCAGGCTATCGCTGTGGGTTCGGGCCTCAGCATCTGTCGTGCATGCAATATTCGCAATCTCGCGGACTTCCTCGAGAAAAATGAGTGAAAAAAGTGTCTCCTTTGTTCTCGTATAATTGGAGGAATCCTAGAGGAGGTGAGTGTTTAGGGGATGGGGTGGGGGGGGGGGGGGGGGGCTTGACATGGGAGAAACGAAGGAGGAGAGATATCAATGCAATGCAATTTTTGTTTTATCATCAACATTATCATTATGGTTGACATGCATGAGAACAAAGGTATGAGAATTAAGAAAAGGGATGTGCCTTCCTAAATTTTATCTTTAAAAGAATCTTTATTATTTGTTATCATCAGAATCATTATTGATAATGATAAATAAGTATATATATATACATATATATATATATATATATATATATATAATATATATATGTGTGTGTGTGTGTGTGTGTGTGTGTGGGTGTGTGTGGGTGTGTGTGTGTGTGTGTGTATGTATATAAGATAAGGATGATGTAAATGATAATGCCTTATCATCATAATTATAATAACAATGATGATAATAATAATAGTAATAATGGTAATGATGATGATGATGATGATAACAATGATGATAATAATTATAATGATAATAATAATAATGATAACAATAGTGATGGTAGTAATAATAGCAGTAGTTGTCGTAGTAATGATAATAATGGCACTTGTGATGACATTGATAATTACAGTAAAAAAAAGTATTGCAGTGAAGTATAATAATGATGATTGTTAAAATTGAGAATAATAGTGATAATAATAATGATTACAAATGTAATGATAATGATAGTAGCAATTACAACGATGATACTGATACAAATTGTGATAGTAGCAATGATAATGAAAATAATGATGAAAAAGAAAACAGTAATAATGATAATGATAATAATGACAAACATGGTAACAATGATAGTGATAAAAATTAAAATAGTAACAATGATGAAATAAATAACAATAGCGAATATAATGGTCTTCTTTATTTACTTAATGTTAATCAGAAACTTTTACTGATCACTGCTATCATTGCTGCTGATTTTCATGATCATTTTCACCCGTGCGATTCTCCCCATTCGTAAAATTATCTCTTTCCCTTTTAAGATTTTTGTCGTTGATAAATGTGAGTGACTTATGTGATCAATGTTTTCTATCCCGTTAATCTAGATCCATCCGGGGAATTTAGTCCTTCCGGTAGATAACGCTCGACCCATTTCTCGTTTTTTCGTCTTTTTCTTCCTCTTTTCGTTCCTTTTTTCTTTACTTTTCTCTTTTTTTTCTCGTTTTGGGATTAGTTCCTCAACTATCATCTTTCTCTGTTTTACGGTTCTATTATTCTCTCTTTCGCGTTCTCTCTTTCGGACAAGAATAAAAGGCTCGGCGAACATCCCACAGAAAGGGAGCCACTTCGAAGCACACGGAAGTCTTTTTTTTTTTTTTTTTTTTTTTTTGCTTTTTAAGATTTGTAAGTTTTCCTCGACCGACTGACGGGTCTTTGTCTTCTTTCTTCTTCCTGTCTCTCAGTCTCAGTCTCAATTTTTGTTTTGTTTGCCTCCACCTCTCTCTCTCTCTCTCTCTCTCTCTCTCTCTCTCTCTCTCTCTCTCTCTCTCTCTCTCTCTCTCTCTCTATCTCTTTCTCTCTCTCTCTCTCTCTCTCTCTCTCTCTCTCTCTCTCTCTCTCTCTCTCTCTCTCTCTCTCTCTCTCTCTCTCTCTCTCTCTCTCTCTCTCTCTCTCTCTCTCTCTCTCTCTCTCTTC
>BOPN01000095.1:55000-57500 GCA_017312705.2 Penaeus japonicus
TGCGTAATCAAGTTATTAGTTGTCATCATCTTTATCATCATTATCATTATCATTAATATTATCATATTTGTTACCAATACCTTTATTATCATATTTGTTACCAATAACTTTATTATCATTATTGTTATTACTATTATCATTATCATTATTATTATCATCAAATTTATTACCATTATCATTATAATTATTATCATTATCAGTATTATTATATTAGCTCTTTCTACTATAATTATCATTCTCATTGTTGTTGTTATTATCATTGCTATCGGTATTATCATTGTTGTTGCTATTACTATATTCTTTTTATTTGTTGCTATTGTTGCTATTATCATTATCATATTTGTTATGACATTTTCATCATGTTTATCATTGCTATCATTCTTACCATTATCATTTCTATCAACAATTATACTGTTATTGTCATTGTATTTCTTACCATATTATTATCCCTACTAGCATTACTACTGCTAGTAACATGACTGTCATCAATTTTGTCATCTATGTCATAATTATTGTAAGTTTTCTTTCTTCTTCTGTATCATTTCTCGTTCCTTTCTCGGCCATTGTGCTCTTGTGAATACAAAGAAAAGAGAAAGGAAAGAGCAGGAACGCAGCAGATATCGCAAATTTTTCCTTAGGACAAAACACATCAGTTTTACTCTGGTGTCCTCACTCTTTTTACTTTTGTCTTTCCTCTCCTTTTTTTGCCTCTTCTTTCTCTCTCTCTCTCTCTCTCTCTCTCTCTCTCTCTCTCTATCTATCTATCTATCTATGTTTCTCTCTCTCTCTCTCTATCTATCTATTTATCTCTTTCTCTCTATCTCCTCCCCTCTCTTTTTCTTTCTCACTTTCTCTCTCTCTCTTTCTCTCTCTCTCTCTCTCTCTCTTTCTCTCTCCCCCCCCTCTCTCTCTCTTTCTCTCTCTCTCTCTCTCTTTCTCTCTCTCTCTCTCTCTCTCTCTCTCTCTCTCTCTCTCTCTCTCTCTCTCTCTCTCTCTCTCTCTCTCTCTCTCTCTCTCTCTCTCTCTCTTTCTGTCGCTCTCGCTCTCTGTTTCTCTACCTCCATCTTACTCTTTTTCCCTTCATATATCTCCTTTCTCTCCTCTCTTTCCCTCTGCCATTCTTCCCCCAGCTTCCCTCCCCTTCCGCCCCCCTCCCTCCCCTCCCCTGTATCACCCGCCCATCACCGAGGGCATTTACCGCTATAGTCATTAGTAATGGAGGAAGAAATAGTAATAGCCAAGATGATGCGCGAGGGAGAGATAGAACTGAAGAAAAGAGAAACGAGGAAGAGGAGAGATTGGATGAAATGAGGGAATAAGGGAACGAAGGATAGTCAAGAAACTAAAACGTGGATCCTTCAAAGTCCAGCGCTGGGGGGAGGGGGGAGGGGGGAGGGGGCAGGTGTGTGAAATGCAGTATTAGCATATTTGGAATTTTATTTTCATAAATACATGATTACATGTTTGTATGTAAATGAGTTTCCTCTGCTTCCAAATAATTTCTTTCGAGGATTCTAAAAATATGCGACGCCGGCAATCATTCACCCTAATTACTGCATAGATCATGTCGCAGACCCAGAGACTGTCCCCTGCAGACCAAAGGCGGGAGATAATGACGTAAGAAGAATGATGACGTAATAATAACGCGATCGATGGGAGGGATGACGTGACGTCAACGAAACCTTTAGATAACGGGAAGAGCTGTTAACGGTGATGAGTTTCCTCTGTCTCCTTTTGTCTTTCTTGCTCCTTCCTGTCATCAGCTTTACCCTTTGTGTTTGCCATCTCTTCCCTCGCTTGCAGCGCAATCGCACCGAAACTGCGATTTGTACGGCCATGTATTCATCCGTTCATATGATCGGTCGTTTAGCGGGTTTTCGTTGCCTCTTTGTTTTCGTCGTTGGCCCTCCCCTCCCCCCCTCCCTGGGTGGCCCCGTCGAGCCGCCCTCACTTGCGCTCGTTTGTCAGTGCCAGTCACCAGATAAGTGAACCTAGGCCAGAGTGCATGCCAAATCCGACACACGCGCGCATGGAAACATACGTACGTACAAATCCAAAGGATTTTACATATACATACATACATACTTATGTATGTACACATCCAAACAAACCCGCATATTTACAATGACCAACGTGTAACCACCGACACGTTTTTTGAACCAAAGTCTGGAAATGCAATAATGACACGAAAATAAGATGGAGACAAAGAGGGACTGGGAAGGGAACTGCACTCGAAACGTCTTTTGATTTATGCTCCTTTAATACCAGCTCTTCCCGTTACGTCGGTGTTTTTGGGAAAGTGAAGAAAATGGAGGCTCCAACGCTTATTTTGAATATCATATCGTGATTTTTATTCGGACTAGTCAACGTACCCACGGAATCACATGCTGCTCCTTGTCGAGGAAAAATAAGAAATGTTTAGAATTTCCTTCAAACTCTAAAAAAGGGTTTCGGTTTTCCAAGAATTCCAGGGAACCAGAGAGAAAGAGGGGATTCGGGA
>BOPN01000095.1:62500-67500 GCA_017312705.2 Penaeus japonicus
AATAATTCATATATTGATATACTGATACTGCTAATAACCATATCAAAAATAACAATGAAAATAATAACAATAGTTATAATGCTACTAAAAATAATTATAGTAATAAGAAATGACAATAACAATAAAAGAATAGCAATAATAATAATAATAATGGCGTTAGTAGTTGTAATAGTAACAATATAAGTAGTAATATTAAGGATAATGGTTACAATAAGGATAATAATAACAAAAAAAAGCAATAATAACAATATTGATTATAAATAAAATGATAGAAATAATAATAATTATGATAACGATAATAATGAGGATAATGATGATAATGAGGATGATGATGATCATAAAATTATCAATGATAAAAAAATATATATTACTGCAATCATTGTTACGGTAATCGATCATCAGCATCACTATAACAGAAAGGAAATAAGGACTAAAATAATGACATCAGAGCAAAGGCAAGGATGATGATGACGTTGAGTATATTCAAACAACGAAAAATAACAATAATGATAATAATCACATAATTGGTCTTGTGTATGCGAGAGTATATTCACTTTTTCGCCGGTTGTATGTGTTTATGTGTGTAGGAGGGGCTCAGATACTCTCTCTCTCTCTCTCTCTCTCTCTCTCTCTCTCTCTCTGTGTGTGTGTGTGTGTGTGTGTGTGTGTGTGTGTGTGTGTGTGTGTGCATTGAAGTATACGTATATGTGCATATGTATTCATCCGTGGTGTGCGTGTACAGTGAGTGTATGAGTATTCATCAGTGTGTGTAGAAGAGGATGGACAGTACGAGTGTGAACAGGCATATATCTTTTTTTTTCTTTCTTTTTTTTTTCTCCTCGCCCTTACTTACAAGCCCGAGTACGCACACGCCCACCCTCGGATATACGCACTCTTGGAAGCCTTCCCCTCGGCGCCTCACTCAATACCCTTAAGCCTCTCGTCCCCATCACCGCATTTGCTGCTCTGTCATCCATTCGCGACCAACTCTTTCCTCTGATGTTATATTCCTGAGCCTTCTTACATATTGCTTCGTTAGCCTACCCTTACCTTTGAGTCTGATTTTGTTTTGTTTTGTTTTGTTTTGCTTTTTTCTTTGTCTTTTTTCTATCTTTCGATCATTCATCTTAATGAGCCTCTGCCACCGTCTACCCTGCACTTCCATATTCATCAGATTCTCTCTCTCTCTCTGTCTCTGTCTCTCTTTCTTTCTCTCTCTCCCTCTATCCTCTCCATCATCCCTCTCGATATCTTCCCCTTTCATTTCCGGAGTCCTTTCGCTTATTCCTCGATTACTACCAGGGCTCCTCTCTTCTCGTCTTTCTGATTCTCCACCCTATCTATTTCCACGTTTCTCTCATTCATTACATATTTTCTATCTTATATTGAAGCCGCACACACACATACATACTCACACATATGCGCGCACACACACACACACACACACTTTTCCCTAAAGTGATCGCATATATCTTTCGACAGTTTACAACCCATTGCTCCAGTTCCCCAAAGCTCCTTATTTTCTCGTACAATCTTTTAACTTCAACACAATTGTAAAACCCAAATATCCACATATCCACTTCATTTCACTTCCCTCAAATTGTCAAACTTTTATTTTTATTTTCTTTTATTTTGTTAATACATAGCTAATCGATGAAACCAAATTTTTTGATTGGTTCTACCACATTCCGCAATTACCATACTCACCCTGACACGATTTTCTTTTTCTCCTTCGCTGTGTTCTCCCTCCCCTCCCCTCCCATCCCCCTCCCTTCCCACTCTCCCCCCTCCCCTCCTACTCTCCCCATCACACCAACAAAGTCTTCTTAAACATGGTAGCCCCAGTGACACTGTCCCTCTTACGGCACCGGCTTTGCCTTCGAGGCAAGAACATGTTTCCAGCTTATTGGTTTAACTTTCTGACATGACATTCACTTGAACAGTTTTACGTTACTCGTTTATATCTTGGTGATTTCCCATGCATTACTCTGCATATGTGACAATTAGCTATAACTGTGGAAAAGGAAAGGAAGTGAAATCGCTCGTCGCCGAGTAGGAGTGAGCACGACAGGAATCTCTTGGCACCAAGCCGATTTTCCACGGGTTGAGACGGCGTGCGGTGACCGCTCCCTGGATGCTGCCAGGGAGAGAGACGACTACAGAATTTTTCCAGGGGAGATTCCCTCATGCCGTTTCTTTTCGCCCCTCGTCTAATTGAACTCATATGTTGTATTTCCTCTCGATCTGTAATTCAGTTTCCGAGGGCACGGCCATGACGGAATCCGACCTCAGAGAAAGGGGAGTGAGGGAAACTTCCAGGTCTCGAGGGCAGAAGATAACACATAATCCCCCTTGGCGTCATGGCCTCATAGGAGGAGAGGAGAGGGGTGTGGTGGGGCGGGGTGGGGGCGTCCTCGGAAGTGCGATGAAGGGGAGGGGAGAGGACCCACACACGCACACGCACACACACACGCAGCTACTCCGAGGAGCACCCCTGAGGAACGGCCGGCAGCCAGTACAACTTCTCCCCCGCTTGCCCACGCGTCTCTCCGCGGTGCCTCCCTCGCTCTCGCTCTCACACACATGTTCCTCCTTCTCCTCTTCTCGCCCCCGCCTCCTCCTCCCCCTCCTCCCTTTCCTCCCTCCTTCTCACACCCCCACCTATCAGAGGCGAGTGTAGAGCTACAAGGCACGGCGAGTGTGAGCTAATGAATTAAGGAAAAAAGTTAAAGCGACTCTGGAGACAATGATGGCTCAAGCCTTGCTCAGAGGCAACAGGCCTTCGGGATTTTCTGTGATCAAGGTAAATCCTAGAAATATGTGTGTGTATTTTTTGTATGAAATGTTTACCTGTCTCATTGCAGTCGGCGACTGACCCGTCCAGTATCCAAGACAGGGATGGGAAACGTTTTGGAAAAGAAATAGTTGCTGTGTTTGACCTATTTTTAACGAGCGTTGATTGAGAATGTCAGCTCCTATTACATGTGTTTTCTGAAAAAAAAACAAAGCTACTGAAATGAAGCATTGTGCACTACATAAATGTTGCAAATATATATGAGCGAATATTTTCGTAATACAAACCAGACAGTTCATTATTTCAATATTCCATAAAGCACAAAGGACGAAGAGAGAGGACATACATAAAGCAAGAATTGGGTTAAGGGAAATTATAGCCCATTCTGTAAAAGAGTGTGAGGTGTTGCCAGCTGGAGTTCTCTCACGTGGGTTATAAGGACAGTAAAGGGATACACAAAAGGGAGAGACGGATTCTCTTCGGCCTCTCTCATTGTTTCGTGAACCTGCACTTGTGGTTGACCTGTGTGTAGAGCGAAATGATGTGATTGCGAACGATGCGATAGGGGAATTTTGGGCATCATAATGCACATGATACACAAACACACACATACTGTGCGTACACCCTCATGTAAATGTTTATGGACATTTCTTTTAGATTTATTTTCTCACTCACTTTTAGTATATTTATCAACGATTTTCATTATGATATCGTAAATAATAATATTAAATATTCTGATGTTGATAGTAATGATTGTGAGATCTAGTTGCTGATGCTGATATTGATGATTGTGATAAGCAAAGTGATTAATGAGGAAAACAATGGTAAGATAAAAATATTGATAGTGATAATAATAGTATGGATAATGTCGATAATGATAATGGTAATATGATAATCATATTGATAATAATAGTAATAATAAGGATAACGATAATATTGTTAATAATAATAATGGCAATAATGATAATGATGAGAATAGCAATTATAGTGATAATAATGAAAATAGTAGCAATAATAATGGTATTGATAATAATGATAACAATGAAAGTGATAGCAATTATCATTGTTATTATCAGTTTATCATTATTGCTTTTATTATTACCTGTTTGATATTTTTCCTAACATATCTGTTATTTTCAGTATTATTATCAATAACAATTATTATTACTATCATTATCCTTTTTAATCATTATTATTATTAGTAGTAGTAGTAGCAGTAGTAGTAGTATCAATATCATTATTATTATTATTATTATTATTATTATTATTATTATTATTATTATTATCATTATTATCATTATTATTATTTTGTTATTATCATTACTATTACTATTCTTCTTCTTCTTCTTATCATTATTATTATTATCATTATCATTCTTCTTCTTCTTCTTCTTCTTCTTATTATTATTATTATTATTATTATTATTATTATTATTATTATTATTATTATTATTATTATTATTGTTGTTGTTGTTGTTCTTATTAGTGTTACTATTATTATTATCTTTATTATTATCTTTGTTATCACTATCATTATCACTATCATTATAATCTACGTTATCATTAATATCATTAATATTATTATTATGATTACTATCATTATTATTATTATTGTTATCATCATAATTATCATTATTGTTTTCCTAATTGATATTAATGTTCTTATTTGATTATCATCATCCTTTTTATCATTATTATGGCTATCATTGTTATTGGTATTATTTTTGTTGTTATTATTGAAGCTATTATTATCATTGTCATTGTTATTATCATCATTATCATTATGATTACTGTTATTATTTTTATCATGATTATTACTATCAATATTATATCTTATTGTTGTTTTATCATTATCATCCTCATTATCATTATCATCATTATTAGTGTCACTACATTCATTTGTGTTATCAATGTCATTATTGTTTTTGTTATTAATATCGTTTATACTGTTTTCATAATTATTATTATTGTTATTATTATTATTATTATTATTATTATTATTATTATTATTATTATTATTATTATTATTAGTAGTAGTAGTAGTAGTAGTATTGTTATCATTATTATTATTATTGATATTGTTATCGGTATTTTTATCATTATTATTATTATCCTTGTTAATGTCATTATTATTATTATTGTTATTATTATTATTTTATTATTATCATTATTGATATTATTATTATTATTATTATTATTATTATTA
>BOPN01000095.1:115000-117500 GCA_017312705.2 Penaeus japonicus
TGATAATAATCATTATTATCATTACTATTGTTATTGTCATTGGTATTACGATCATTACTATTATTGTTACTATTGTTATTGGTATCATTATAATCATTATTCTTATCACCATTATTACTTTAATTATCATTATCTTTATCATTGTTAACATCATTATTGTTAGTATCATTATTTCTTTCATCATTATCATCGACATTATCATTGTTGTTATTATGTATTATAATCATTACTATCATAATGATAATGATAAAGACGAGGAGAAAGAAACGGAGGAGATAGATTATCAAGGAAAGAGAAGGAAATGAAGGGTGAAGTAACAAGAGGAAAAGGAAACGAAAGGTGAAATAGCAGGAGGAAATGGAAATAGGAGAAGAAAAAGGCGAGGGGAGAGAAGGCGAAGAAAATGGAAGCGAGAAACGGGTAGGGAGAGAGAGGAGTGGGGAGGCGAAGAAAAGCTTGGAGGAGGCGGGCGGGCGGGCGGGTGGGCGGCTGCAAGGAGGCGGCGGCGCAGCCATTCACAGCTGAGAGCCAAAACATGTCGTTCCCCGAAGCCACCGCTGGGCTGACGCCGCCCGCCCTCCCTTCGCCCTCGCTCTCGCCGCCCTCGCCGCCCTCGCCGCCCTCGCCGCCCTCGCCACGGAGGTGCTGTGCTGAGGATGGGGGGCTTATTTGGCTTCTCTCTCTCTCTCTCTCTCTCTCTCTCTCTCTCTCTCTCTGTCTCTCTCTCTCTCTCTCTCTCTCTCTCTCTCTCTCTCTCTCTCTCTCTCTCTCTCTCTCTCTCTCTCTCTCTCTCTCTCTCTCTCTCTCTCTCTCTCTCTCTCTCTCTCTCTCTCTATCTATCTCTCACTCTCTTTTTAACCCTCTCTCCCTCCCAGTCTCTCCCTCTCTCTCTCTTCTTTTTCTTTTTTTTCTTTTACATAACTTCGGTCGGAAAACAGATAATGGAAAATCGCGAAGCTGACACACCACCAGCGCTAATGTTGATTGTAATGATAAGAGAGTATCGGCCAAACTGATTGAAAGTCTGTCTTCCCGTTGCGCCCAGTTTTTCGAGCTGGGATTCACTCGTTTATTTCCCTCTCCCTTCGGGCTACGAAAGAGAGAGAGAGAGAGAGAGGGAGAGAGGCTGGCCAGCGCGCGAGGGATAGAAAGTTTATGATCTCTTCAGTGAAGACACGCAGAGAGAGAGAGAGAGAGAGAGAGAGAGAGAGAGAGAGAGAGAGAGAGAGAGAGAGAGAGAGAGAGAGAGAGAGAGAGAGAGAGAGAGAGAGAGAGAGAGAGAGAGAGAGAGAGGGATAGAGAGAGAGAGAGAGAGAGAGAGAGAGAGAGAGAGAGAGAGAGAGAGAGAGAGAGAGAGAGAGAGAGAGAGAGAGAGAGAGAGAGAGAGAGAAAGGAGAGAGAGAGAGAGAGAGAGAGAGAGAGAAAGGAGAGAGAGAGAGAGAGAAAGGAGAGAGAAAGAGAGAGAGCGCGGATGAAGCGATCCCTAAAACTAATAATCGAGGATTCGTAGCAGAGAAGTGAGATATTGGCGAACTTGGGTTATTAATTTGGGCGGGGTTAGAAATTGGGCCAATTTCAAGGATTTTTAATTGCATTTTACTCTGTTTTATTCCGCGATCACCAATGGTTTCAAATTACAAGGAAAAAAAAAACATTAGCCTTCGCCTCAGTGCTAGTGTCGGGCAAATTGCCATGCGATGAAATTCATGCCTGAATCTTTTACTTTTTCGATGAATATTTTTGTTTATATTGATGAAATTAGAATATGAAGCAAATGTGCATGTACGTTTTTTTCTCTTATTTGTTTGTCATTTTTGTTTTTGGGTGGCGCAATATATCTTTGTTCTTTTATGCAGTCTGTTCATTGCGCTGTTTTCATTATCATTGCAGTTACATTGCCTTGTTTACTACCCATTAAACGTTGTTAATGCGTGAAATTCTGTATCATTTTCGTTAACGCATTTTTACTAAGAAATCACACCACGTGGTTAGATGTTTATCTTACTCTTATGGTAGTTTAGTTTGCAATTAGCAGGAATGTTCATCATAGTTATTCTCGGCAAGACATATATTACCGCTTAAAAAAAAAAAAAAAAAAAAAAAAAAAAAAAAACAGAAATTGTGGTCTTAACTGCACATTAGCTCGGTGACAAACATACGAGCCCTGACCTATGAAAGGCAACACGGCAGAAGGCAAAACGCGGCCCTCCAGAAGGCCCGGGGTAATTA
This sequence comes from Penaeus japonicus, assembly GCA_017312705.2. Lineage (NCBI taxonomy): Eukaryota > Metazoa > Arthropoda > Malacostraca > Decapoda > Penaeidae > Penaeus > Penaeus japonicus. The sequence goes on from BOPN01000095.1 coordinate 117,230, forward strand.
AAAGCTCGTCCCTCTTCAGTATATACGTCAAGGGCGCCTCCACCCGGCCCTCCCTCGCCTGACTAATCCTTTCAGGGCCTTCCCGCGGAGGAGCCGAGGGGGAGGCTCTTCCGTCCCCTTCATCACCATCACTATCACCTCCGCCCACGCCCACTCTGACCCCTGCGAATTAGGAGGCCCCGAGGCCGCCGCCGGGAGTCACGCGCCCCCGCCGACCGCCCTTTGTTTAGATCGGTCGGACCTTTGGGGCGGGGCGGCCGCGTGGTTTATG
>BOPN01000095.1:140000-142500 GCA_017312705.2 Penaeus japonicus
CAATATTCGAAATAGCATTGATAAGAATAACCATTGTAATTTATGGAATAAAGTGTTTGAATTTGAATTTGAATTTGAACTCTCTCTCTCTCTCTCTCTCTCTCTCTCTCTCCCTCTCTCTTTCTCTCCTTCTCTCATGCTCCATGTCTTTCTTCTTCTGTTCTGTTCGACCCCCGCCTCTTTCACTCCCTGTAATCGGCTCTCGACTCTACTCCCTGCGCCACAAAGAGGATTTTCCAGTCTTGTGTTCTCCGAAGTGTTTATTCCTCCCTCGGACTGTCATTATAAACCAGTTATTGAAATGCTGAACAAGGGAAGTGAACAAGTCCTGGTTTTATTTTCATCTGTTATTATCTTTTTCCTTTCATAGTTTTCACGATTTCCTTATCGACATTATTATTCTATCTATTCATTCATCATTCTATAATTCAATCGCTAACGTTATTTTTTTCACGTTTTTATTTTTCATTCTTTCTTTCTTCTTCCTTATGGCTACGCGACCATTCTCCTTTGTTCCTCCAAAATTTCTTCCGGGAGAGCTTGAAGTCGTTACACCGGGTCAATAAGGCAAAGAGTGTGCTTACTTCCTAAATGGTTGGTCTAATGCGCGTTTTGTGTATGGGAGTTATATGCGTCTCTTTCTCTCTCTCTATCTCTATCTCTCTCTTTCTATCTATATATATTTCCCTCTCTATCTCTATTCCCTTCCCCCTCTCTATATGCATATGCGTCTCTCTCTCTATTTATCTCTCTCTCTCTCTCTCTCTCTTTCTGTTTCTCTCTCTCTCTCTCTCTCTCTCTCTCTCTCTCTCTCTCTCTCTCTCTCTCTCTCTCTCTCTCTCTCTCTCTCTCTCTCTCTCTCTCTCTCTCTCTCTCTCTCTCTCTCTCTCTCTCTGTACGGTGTGTGTGTTTGTGTGTGATTCCTGATTTACTCTTCGTAATGAAAAGCCAATACAAGAACGTATTTTTGTTTGGGGTCTCTAAGGCCAAAAAAGTTCATTACCATAAAGATCCCATTACTCCTGTTCTGCTTCTCCAATTCTTAAGATATGTAATGCTTATAGGAGGCCGTTAGTAAGCATACCGTGAAATTATTTATACGGATTTACTCCTATACAAGTGCGCGCAAATCTTCTAAGCCACTTTTTACTGCTCAGTGGCGTCTTTTGTATTGTGTTAATGTAATGAATCAATCATTTTCTATATAGAGAGAGAATTTTGGTATATGGTACGGAGGAGGGGAGATATAAGCTCTGAGGAGCAATATGGACTTACCGTAAACAGCTAAAAGGGAAACGCTTAAATAAATATTCACTGTATATAGAAGCGTATATTTTGAGGGTGCGGAGGGGCCCTTCTCTAGACCTCAAGGGTCATTAACATGATTCTGTATCATCTGCATTGATTGTTCACTGGCTAAGGATTATCAAAATTATACCTGAATTTTAAGTAAGTCGCCGGCCAGGTCAGGACTCGCAGTGATATGTTTATCTGTCAGAGTCCCAGGCGCAAGATCAAAGCCCCGGGTCAGTGACGTCATGGCCGAAGACATGACGACATGCAGACGGCCCAGGCGGAGCATCACCAAAGCAACTCCTTCTTGCTCTACATATGCAAGCTGCAACCGCCTGCCTCCCTTGACAGCGCGCATACGTACGCTCAACTTATATGTGGCTAAGAACCTCATCTACATGGAAATGAACCTCTACTGGCTGCGACTCGGACCATCTTTTAGCTCGTGTCGATACGATAAGTTTGCACTTGCATATTTTACGGGTTGATATACAATCCCTGCAAGAAAATCCTGTCTGTGCCTTTACCTTGCAGAAAAATAAAGGTTTCTTTCCTTGGAGATGAGTTTGTCTCTCAAGGCAGGGCTGGGAAGCGACGGATATCTCCTCTTCTCCTGTTTTGATGGAAACTTCTTTTTGTAAATTGCCAGGAAATTCTTTTCAGAACTTGCCAAGAAATTTGCATTCTTACCTGTTGATGCAGAAATATCACAGACAGAACGCAAGATCGTGAAAATACCTTGCTTCGACCTGGGGGGAACTCTGGGAACTTTGATATTGCAGTTATTTATATTCCATCTTCTGATATGATAATACTAATAGAGAAAACATATTTGGGGTGCACTTGTGAGTGGTTTTACCCCTTTTCTAGTTAGCCCCGAGAACTTCAAGTTGTAATGCACCATATTTACGCATCATTTATTTTTACAGAATATTTAATGAAAGTCAGCGGAATTTCGCCTTCAACCTCTGGCTTAATGAATTATCATGAATATTTTATCTGACCATTCATCCTTCTATATGTCAGACACACACATACACACACACACACACACACATTTTTTTTTTATTCATTTTTTGTGCATATATATATATATATATATATATATATATACATATATATATTATATATATATACATATATATATATATATATATATATATATATATCTCTGTCTCTGTCTCTCTCTCTCTTCCTTTCTCTCTCT
>BOPN01000095.1:232500-237500 GCA_017312705.2 Penaeus japonicus
TCTCTCTCTCTCTCTCTCTCTCTCTCTCTCTCTCTCTCTCTCTCTCTCTCTCTCTCTCTCTCTCCTTCTTTCTATCTGTTTTATCTCCCTTTCTCGCACGCTGTCAGAGAAATACAGAAGGGTAAAGAAAACGAATGCAGCGTTTCCACGGTCAAACGAAAGAAAAAGCTCCAGTTTTTCCTCCTCCTCTTTCTTCTCCTCCTCCTCCTCCTCCTCCTCCTCCTCCTCCTCCTCCTCCTCCTCCTCCTCCTCCTCCTCCTGCTCCTCCTCCTCCTCCTCATCCAACCCGAGCCCTCATGCCCGCCTCTCTCCTGCAGTTCGTGGCCCACCCCAACGTGCAGCAGCTCCTGGCGTCCATCTGGTACGAGGGTCTGCCCGGATTCCGCCGCAAGAACATGGCGCTTCAGGCCCTCGAGATTGTCAAGATCGGCCTGCTGTTCCCGATCTTCTCCATCGTGTACATCATGGCGCCCCACACGTCCCTCGGCCAGACCATGCGCAAGCCTTTCATCAAGTTCATCTGCCATTCTGCCTCCTACTTGACCTTCCTCAGTGAGTTCCTGTGGCCTTTGTCCTTGTCTGGGTGTGCATGACCCTTGCAGATATAATTCTACAGGTCATTTGCAACTTTTCGAATCCCTGTTGAAAGTCAATTCTAAATTTTATTTCAAGTTTTATTTCTTTTCGTTGATTTATTCTCGAACGAATTTAAGCTGGAACTTTAGAATATTTGTGAACTTTTCCAATTTAAGTTCTCTGTAGAATAACCTGTTTTCATGAATATAAATGGTATCAGAAAGATGTAAGAATTAACCAAACTGAATTCTTGATGGATATCTTCATCTAATTCTCAATAGATTGACACTCTAAACTATCTTTAGTGGCAAGTTATTGTCAGCAACTGTTACTATAGTTAGAAATAATCAAATGTAGTATGATTTATAAAGTCAGCCAGAATTAGGTAACGTTTGAAAAGATACATGGGATGTATTAGTGCACAAGATCTGAAATTAAATAAATGTATTAACGAAAATGTGTCAATGAATGGATAAGAGATAAATCTAAAATTTCGACTTGATAGCTTAATTATGAACAGGTATTACCTATTTACTACGATGAAATAAGAGAAATAATGATATTAATAATTATTAATATTAATTAATAATTAATATTGATAAAAGGAAACTCCACACTGTGTATTTCCCTCACCGAACACGCCTTCCGTCCCCAGCACTGCTAATCTTGGCCTCGCAGCGGATAGAGACCGTCATCGTAGATTGGTTCGGCGCCACGCCCACGCTTAAGAAGTGGGTGGCCACTGACGTAACCACTCGCAGAGGGGCGCCGCCGAGTCTCGTCGAGTGGTTAATTCTCGCCTGGGTCTTTGGTGAGTCACTGGAGGCTTTGCAAACGCTGGTCGACTAAGCTCGCTCGTGTGAGTGCTCTCGGTCTAGTGGAAGCTATTCTCGTTTCTATGATGTATCACTAGTAAAGTAATCGGCAACCAAACTTCCTGTGCCCCGAATCTATTTCTGAAAATCACTAATATCAATTAATCCAAACTCATTTTACAGAACTAATAATCAGCGTTATCAGGTTTCCCTTCTTCCCCCGTCCGCCAAAAGAGCATTCAAGATTCCACGGAGGATGGACCCATGATATTTTTAAAACGTGTCCCTATTCCCTTCCCGTCTCGTCCCGCCGAGGCCATTCCTTCCCCTGCAGCACAGTGTCCTTCCCCGACGCCTCCTCTCCTCCCGCGACGAGCTCTAAGCACTTCACTTTGGGGCATGACACAGAATCTGTCAGCTCAGGAGCGCCGCGCCAATAGTCTCCCACTTCCTTATCGAACGCGGTAGGATTTCTGCCAGGCTTCCCTGTTGACGCTGACGCTTGATTCCCCGCAGGGCTGATATGGTCGGAGATCAAGCAGCTGTGGGACGTGGGGCTGCGGGAGTATGTGGGCGACATGTGGAACGTCATCGACTTCATCACGAACGCCCTCTACGTGGCCACCATAGCGCTCAGAATAGTCGCCTATTATCAGGTACGGAGCCGCGCCTCTCTCGCCAACGAGTATCCATAAGCTCTTTTAAGATGAACTTTGCTTAGGTTGGTCGGCGTTTATGGACAAATATATATATATATATATATATAGTATATATATGTATATATATATATATATATATATATATATATATATATATATATATATATATATATATATATATATATATATATATATATATATATATATATATATGTATATGTATATGTATGTAAAGAAAAATATATAGTTAGAATGACTTAAATATGCACAGAAATATATGTAGGCTAATTTGACTTCAGAAAAGAATCGATGAGCTGATAAAAAATGTATAAAATCATGTGAAATAGACATTAAGAACTTATTACGATGTGTGTTTGTTTGTATGTATGTATGTGTGTGTTGTGTGTTATTGTGAGAGAGAGAGAATTTAGAGAAAGGGAGAGAGAGAGAGAGAGAGAGAGAGAGAGAGAGAGAGAGAGATAAAGAGAGAGAAAGAGAGAGAGAGAGAGAGAGATAAAGAGAAAGAGAGAGGGGGGGTGGGAGCGTGAGTGTATGTATTATATAAAACAACAAAGGCATCTCCTTTTCTGTCAGTTACTTTAGCTTTTCTTTTTTTCAGAATTATTCGAGATTTTATGTTGTAAGTGACAATATGATCTTAAGAGAGTACATTCAGTAACTTCTTCCACATCTGTCGCTCAATCATAGTCCACACCTACATTATGAACACACATGCACTGCCAATGTTGTTTATATTCATATTCATGTATAGCATTATCTTCATCTTCTCTATCATTAGTATCATTTTTGCTATTATCATCCTCGTTATTATCATCATTCCTATTGATATCACTATTATTATCATCATCACTGTCATAATCTTCATCGTCATCGTGTTCATTAACATAATCATTATTATTGTCACTATTATGTCTATTATCATTATTGTTATTATCATTTGATATATGCTCTTCCTATCATCATCTTTGTGATTACTATAATTACTATCATTATGAACATCATCATCCTTATAATTAGTATAATTATCATTTTTATCAATAGTATTACTGCTAGCACTATTATCATTATTATTAACAATATTAACATTATCAATATTGATATTATTATCATAACCATCGTCGTTATCACTGTTATTATTATCATCATCATTATTATTATTACTGTTGTTGTTATTACTATTATTAGCATCATCATCATTATTATCATTATCATTATTATTATCATTATTATTATTGTCATCATTATTTTATCATCATTATTGTTATTATTAAGATTATTACCATTATAGCTACCATATTTACTATTATCATTATTGTAATTACCATTTCTGTTATGATTATTATCTTTATCATTATCATTATTATTATCATTATCATCATCACCATCATTATTATTATTATTATTATCATTATTGCCATAACCATTATTATCAATAACATCATCATTATCACCATTATTAATATGCTAATGTTATCGGTATTAGTTGCATGCTTATAATCCTCATTATCATAATCATTGTTACCGTCATCATTCGTAGCAGAGATAGTACCGTTATTATGATAATCTATTACTATCATTATGATCATCATTATCATCATTATCATTTTAGGATTAGTAGTAGTGGTGGTTGTAGCAGTTGTATCATTGACATTTACTGCTACATCAATGTTCTTATTATAAACTTTGTTGCTATGGGTTATTTTGTCATCACTATCGACATCATGATAATTGCAACACATACGCATGCACGTGCACACACACACACACACACACACACACACACACACACACACACACACACATTTATCTATCATTCGTTTATATATGTTTCTACATCTTTCTTATTCCTTTGGTCTTTTCTCTTTTCCTTCTAATTCCACATGTGTTCGTACAAGAAGTATTTGGGTCTTTTTGTTTGCCATATCTTTTATCATCATCATTATTATTATTATCATTATTGATTTTAAATTCCATGTATCTTTGGATATAGCTTTCACTTATTTATTAAGACCATATCTTTTTAATTCAAAATTTCCTATAACTGTTACTCATTCAAAATTATTTCTTTCTCCTTCTCTTTGTGGATGTAATTCAAATAAACCGTTGTCTTTCACAAAAATAACTGCCTCTTGTGGATGAACCCGGAGGACCTGACCTGTTCCCGACCTTTTCTTATCCCCTTATCTTGCTTGTGACCTGCTTTTACCTCCATAACTGCGATCGTCGGTTCACTGTGTAGGAGAACCGCTCTGGCTAATGTAGTCGACGCCCCAAGTAGCAAGGATCTTGTCTCCTAAATACCAGTCCCTTTGAGCGACGGTAGTAGTAGTCCCTTTCCCAGGAGCCGGCACAGACTCGGGCACAGCAGCCTGGCACTCGATTCACCCAATGCACTTCCCTCGCAGCACGTACCCACATGCGGCACTGCTAACCCGATGCCCACCGTCACGTCCCTACGCATACGCTGTGGCTAGTTTCCTTCCCCAGAATCCTTCCCTTCCGTGTCCTGTCTAGCGCTGCTTGCCCCACTTGTGCGCGCACGTCTGTGTATCGGATCGTTATTGTTGATACTTGCATAGTAGTCTGCACTAATAGTACTGGATCGATAGCATTATAAATCACTCCTAAAGGTAAAATAGTTCTTATTGCAAGCTCTATTACTTAAGACAGCTCGTGTAGATTGCACCGATAGCTAAAATCGCAATGATATTGCAGCAAGGCACCTAAATGTACGTAAGTCCTAATGTCGACGCAATTAGTTGTGTTTCCAGCCAGAAGCGAAAGTTTCGTCAAAGACATTCCGAATATCTTCTCGAGATTCGAATATTGTAAGACGTTTCAGAACTTCATCGATGTGACAGGACTTTTGATCAAAGCTGCACTCAGGTATTTCTTAACATTCAGGTATGATTGTTGATGTTGCAAATAT
>BOPN01000095.1:250000-252500 GCA_017312705.2 Penaeus japonicus
TGTATTTCATTTGCTTCTACTTTCATCAGATGTCGTCTTTGCTTCTTTTTATTTTCTTATTGTCTTCATTTGTCATTGTTATTGTTAATATCATTATTATAATGATGGTATTGTTGATAGCACGATGATTAACATTTACTATAACCATTATTGTTATTACTATTGGTATCTTATTCCCATTGGTAATGTCAATGTTGAGATTACTGTTGCTATATAAACTATCAAATATTGTTATCATTATTATCATAATTACCCACATCAACTTTTATTCTTCCATTGTTAATATTGATTTTTATCTTTTCTATTGTTATTTTTTTATCGTCATTATCATTATTATCATTATCATTACTGTTATAGTAGCACTAATACTAACAGAGAGAATGATAAAAATGATAATGACAATAATAGCAGTAATGATAAACATAGTAATAACAATTAATAATGATAGTAATGATAGTGATACTATTCCTACTACTATATCAGTATCACTACTACTACTACTGTACTGCTGCTGCTAGTAACAATAATGATAACGATGATAACAATATTGATCAAATCAGTTAAGACGATAAGGATGATGATAATGGTTGTTATTATCACCATTAATCTTACCATCATTATTAACATTATCACTGCCATCATTAACTTTATTTTCATTTTTACTATCACTTTTCCTCAATAGCATTCTCCGCTATTCCCTGACGCCAGCCTCGATGCCTTCCCTCAACCCCTTCCCGCTCAGCTGTCTCGCATCGAACATTCATTTCCTTATGCCACGGCACCGCTGCCACTCCTCCTCCTCCTCCTCCTCTTCCTCCTCCTCCTCCTCCTCCTCCTCCCCCTCCTCCCACACCCACCCCCCACCCCCGCCCCTCCCTCCCCAACGACGAGGAGTTCGTTATTCTCCCTCCCTCCCCTCCTCCTGTGATGAACCTGTGGCTGACCCCCAGGTACAGCGTGAAGTGAGGGACAACACGGGCACAGAGAACCTACCCCGGAAGGAGTGGGATACGTGGGACCCCATGCTCATAGCGGAGGGCCTCTTCGCCGCGGCCAATATCTTCAGGTATGTCGGGGATCTTTTTTTTTTTTTCTTATTTTGTACGTGAGGTTATTTCCGAAATCGACATTTCTTCTTTTCAAGAGCTCGTATGTTTATTTTCTTCTTCTTTTTTTTTTAAATAGATAACTCAGACTTCAATACCGACATGTCAGTGATAAAAATCTAAGACCAATATTCCAGTATCGCCCCCCCCCCCCCCCCCCCCATAGTGCGGTGTACCTGAGGCGCTACCTCCCCTTTCCAGCTCGCTCAAGCTAGTCTACATCTTCAGCGTCAATCCCTACTTGGGGCCCCTGCAGGTGTCGCTCTCGAGGATGGTCGTGGACATCCTCAAGTTCATCTTCCTCTACCTCCTCACGCTGTTTGCCTTCTCCTGCGGTGAGTGCCGTCTCGAGGGGGATAGGGATTTAGCGAAGGATGCGCATGTGAAGGACAGATGGGTTTGGAGGAGTAGGTCTTTTGAAGAAAATAAATAAATAAATAAATATTGCTCAAGAGAAAATAGGAATATGATATCAAGTATTAGATTTACGATATTCATGATAAGATTTATCTGTTCCGAATAACGATGAAAATAGACCAATACTGATCACAGAAAATATTTTCAAAAGGACATTGAGTGACATGAAAACACATATTTTCTCGACTATAGCTGCTGCTTCTACCACTTGACATTCTCTTAATCCTGGAGGAATATCTGTCATTCAAAGCTCTTCGGTTTATCCAAAATCAAGCCACCGACTCTTCTTGATTCCCCCCCCGGTTCTCACGCCCAGTCTCTTTCAGGTATGAACCAGTTGCTGTGGTTCTACGCGGACTTGGAGAAGCAGGTGTGCGACGAGAAGGCGAAGAACGGCATGAGCTTCGACGACACCGACTCGTGTATCGTGTGGCGGAGGTTCTCAAAGTGAGTCAGTCGGGCGGAGGCGGGCGAGGGCTGGGCCGACCTGCTTGCTGACGCGGCAGGCATTCCCCAGTTCCCTATGGTTATTGGGAGGCCTTTAGTCCCTCTCTCTCTCTCTCTCTCTCTCTCTCTCTCTCTCTCTCTCTCTATCTATCTATCTATCTATCTATCTATCTATCTATCTATCTATCTATCTATCTCTCTTTCGTTCACACTTATAAATGTACTATCCGCGCGTAAACACCGAGTTCATCAGGCTTAATAAAGAATATAGTGGCGTAGGTGATTCTCATTTTAATCTGAAATGATTGCAATCATGTACCGTCAGTTACAGTTTTGGTGTAACCCTCACATTAAAGACGTTGATGAAACGCTACATAACTCTGGCCCAAAAGAAGTTTAATAAAGAAATACAAACGCAAATAATATCGTACATGTACTTAGAAGTATCGCTCTTTTCATGCATGTTGCATATATTGGAAATTGATATGGTTTTCTTAATATTCAAGGAAATAATCGACTTTCTCAACTTT
>BOPN01000095.1:275000-277500 GCA_017312705.2 Penaeus japonicus
GACTTTTGATATGTGGTTATGCAGTGTTTCCTTAGACCGGCTCGTTGCATTTGCTGTCTGTCATGAAGAGAAAGGAGGCAGCATGTCAACTCTTTTGCTGCAAGAACAGTGACAGAAAAAATGGATAACCAAAGACAAACAACGCCCAGGCGTTTAGATACATTTTAGAAAACTAGATTCTCAAAAGTGCAGCTTTTGGAATATCCGGCCCTCGAGGATAGGAAGTAAGCAAAATGCAGCTTCTATTTTCTTCATGTCAGACAAAGAAAGACTTTTTACCTAGTCAGCGCTGGCCTCGCATAGAAAGATTTTTCCCCGGTTGCCTAAGAAGGACCAAGACTGGTATTTTTGAATTTTTGAGACCACCTTCTGATGTTTTGGCAGCCAGATTAAGCAAGCTTTTTTGCATATGTGTATGGTGTCCATACATGAATATGCCTACCTGATGTATACAAAAGGATGTTGCCATTTTTTGACATCCTTGATGTACCAAGTACTTACGGACAATTTTTGTGTAGATTAGCAGCCACTTCTTACACCATAAAAAGAAGCGACAAAAGGAACTCTGAGTTATGACATCATGGAGAATTTACTTTTAAGATTGAGATTTCTTATATGTGTCTTTACTTCTCTCCTCTCCCCTCCCCCGCCCCAATAAGAACTTAACGTTGCATGAGCATGACCACCTCTTTTTAACGACAGCCCCCCCTAACCCCTCTCCTCCTCCTCCTTCCTCCTAACCCTCCGTCGGCGGCCGCCTCGACGCTCTCTAACCCCGGTCACCCACTGCCAGGAGCGGGCGGACACGGAATGGAAGTTCGCTCGCAGCAAACTGTGGATAAGCTATTTCGAGGAGGGCGGCACGACGCCCCCGCCCTTCAACATCATCCCTGCGCCCAAGAGCGTCTATTACCTCTTCCACTGGTTCTTCAAGAAGTTCTGCGGCCAGACCAAGGCGGCGAAGAAGGAGCACATGAGGACGATAAGGGTGAGTAAACCATGCATTGTTACTAGCATTTTCACACTATAGCGACAGCGTGTCATGTGACATTCGGCAGATATTACCATCAGAATCTGACATTTCAGTTTAGGTCATTCTTCTTGGTATCAGTAGAATTGTGTGCATTTCAGTTAAGATAACCACAGGATTTTCATTCTGCTGAGACCGTTGTCCTCCAGAGTTTAATGTTTTGTCCAAAAGTATTAGCGGTCCGACTGATTTTGTGTTGCGTGTTCTGTTTCAGTTTTTTTTTCTTTTTTCCTTTATTTTTGACAACTCTAATCGTCCCGGACTTTCGCATTTTCCTTTTTTATGAGGTTTATGTTCGTTTGTCCCAATTCCTTTTATATTATTTGTCGATCTATGTTTGAATTAGACATACATGTGTGACAAGTGTCGGATGGCTTCAAGTATAATCTAAAGCACATATAAAAATAATTCAAGAAGCAATTTATGAGGTCAGTCTTAAATTGTTATTTGACGCAGAAATGAAGAGAAAGTTTTCCAAAACGGGATTGTCTTTAAAATTAGCGATGAGGGTTGTTGTGCATTTTCAATGTTTTTTTTTTTTTTTTTTTTTTTTTTTTTCTTCATCTGCCATTCTTAACTTTCGTCAACGAGAGAAAAAGGACAAGACAGTAGAGTTCTTAAAAAGTGAGAGTAGCAAAAACATCTCGGGTAAAAAGATAGAGAGATATACAGAGAGAGATAGAGAGAGAGATAAATAGATAGACAGAGAGACAGAGGGAGAGAGAGAGAGAGAGAGAGAGACAAAGAGAGAGAGAGAGATAAATGGATAGACAGAGAGAAAGAGAGAGAGAAAAAAAAATAGAGAGAGAGACAAAAAAAAAAATCCTCATTCACACTCTCAGTCAAACACCAAAGAACTGAATGTATAAGCCGTCTGCAAACTCCTGAATCAGACCCGCCAGAGAGAAGCCATTCACCCCTTGTGTCATGACAGCATCATAGTCAGTGTCGTCAGCATGACTGTCGCTGCAACGTCGCTCAAGTGAATGTGATCATATTATTGCAACTGTGATTGTTATGGCTATCGCTACTTTTAGTAGTAAAAAAATTGTCATTGTTATTATCATTATCATTATTATTATTATTGTTACTATCATTATCATTTATGTCATTATTGTTATTACAACATTTATTACTCTTATTATTATTGCTAATCCTCCTCATCATCATCATCATCATTATTATCATTATCATTATTATTATCATTACCATTATCATTTTTGTCATTCTTTATCATTGTTATTATTTCTATTAATATTATAATTATCATTATTATCATCATTATTATTATCATCATCATTATTATCATCATCATTATTATCATTATTTTTTTTCTTTATATTCATTACTATCAGCATAACCATTATTATTATAATGATCATTATCCTTGTTATTATCATTGTAACTATCATTATCATTACTTTTATCATCATTGTTATTATTATCGTTATAATTATTATTATCATTACA
>BOPN01000095.1:292500-297500 GCA_017312705.2 Penaeus japonicus
TGCCGTCTGACCCCCTCGCCGTCGTATCTCTCTCCCTCCCTGGCAGAGCATCATGAGGAACCTCGTCAGGCGATACGTGACGGTGGAGCAGCGCAAGGCGGAGAACCAGGGCGTGACGGAGGACGACGTCAACGAGATCAAGCAGGACATATCCGCCTTCCGCTGCGAGCTGGTAGAGATCCTCAAGAACTCCGGCATGAACACCTCCACGGCGGTCGCCTCGGGTCAAGGTATTCTGCCCCGCGGCAGTAAGTTTCCATCCGATCCCTCTGTACTTCTGTCGCGCGCGAGCCTGCCTCTCTTCCTTCTCTCTCTCTCTCTCTCTCTCTCTCTCTCTCTCTCTCTCTCTCTCTCTCTCTCTCTCTCTCTCTCTCTCTCTCTCTCTCTCTCTCTCAAGATATCACGAACGTAAATAAAGGAAAGATGCAAACATAACGGGAAATGGAAAATGGATGAAAAGAAACTGACCAAAAAAAGTTTTGCAAAAGTGACTGAAAGTTTATATCTGAGGTTACCATGCCAATTAGATATCAAAACGTGTCTATCAATATCAAAGCAGATTGATTAAGCCAAGAGCTTAGATTTGAAGTTCTAGAAAAATAAGAGAAGAATTTTTTTAAAATGTTATACAGAAGTGACATTAAATCTTGTGAAATACTCTCAGTGGCACGCTCTCTTTTCAAATCAAACGAACAGGTCATATGGGCATAAGAAGTGGGTCCATATACATTTATCATGCAACATTCTGTGCCTCTACTTACACCCACATGTGAAAAAAGAAGAAGAAAAAAAAGACACCTGCTGTTTCATGTCACTTTTATGGTTCTCTCTCACTCTCTCTTTCTATCTTTCTCTTTTTCTTTCTCTCTTTCTCTATCTTTCTTTCGTTCTTTCTTTCTCTCCCTTTCTTTCTCACTTTCTTTCTTTCTCACTTTCTTTCTTTCTTTCTTTCTCTTTCTCTCTTTCTCTCTTTCTCTCTCTCTCTCTCTCTCCCTCTCTCCCTCTCTCTCTTCCCATTCCCATTCCTTCCACTGACCCTTTCTCCGTGGGCGTGAAGGCAAGGTGTGTGCCGAGCGTCACTACTTCAGAGTCAGTAAGTTTCTGGTCCTCTTACTTCCCCTGTCCAGCTGTCCATAGATTAGGCTGTTGTTTTGGTTGGTTAGTTTGGGTGATGATGACTCCTACGACACACGTTCCCCTTGTCGTAATAGGCTAAATCCTGGATGCCATACGTGTATTACCAAATGTTCATAAATGTATGCGTATTTTACAAAGATGGAGGAATTATTGAATATGGCTTTGCATCTTGTAATTTGATAGTAATTTTGTACGTGTGCCCAGGCACATTGGCGTGTCAGTGTTGAGTTAAGATATCAATTTGCATTTATATTAAGAATGATCAAAATGGTCACTTAACAGATAAACAGAAAAATAGATTTATCTTGAATATTCATGTACACATACGTGGAATTACGCCTAGCTGTAGAAGAAAACTAATATCCAAAAGACTAAGGAGTAACTATGCTTTCACTACCGCTTCCATAGACAGTTCTTTGCAAAATCAGGTCATTCCTGACCAAAAGCAAGATTTGATCTACAAATCTAGTCTGTCTTGTTTACTAGATAATTCCTCTTGTTATTTAGCAGATGCACACCTTAAACGTGAAACGATTGTTGAGTCCTTAGAAACATCATAATTAGGCGATCGACACAAGGAACAAATACAACAGACGACCGCATTCCCCGCCATGACTTTCGTGCTTGCATTGCCTTGCATCGTCAATGTACCCCCCCCCCATCGCCCCCTCCCCAACCCACACGTGAACCGTAGGTGTTGTCAAAGCCCGAGGAATGTTGTGGTGTGAGTTAACATGTGTGTGGTGAACACCTTCGCTCTCAGTAGTGTAAGCTGGAGGTGGCGAGGGAACATGTGGGACACCCTTTTGCAGACGGAACAGTGAGACGTCAGACTGTTGACTTGCTGGTTCTCTCACACATAGATGTTCCCGCATGCTTAGCCACCCCGGTAGCTCCTTGGCGATGTCCGCAGGTTTACTGGAGTTTAGATATTGCACTTCGTGATGCTGTTGTTTCTCCATGGTGTGCTCGCGTTCACCTGTAACTCTCCAGCGACACTTCTTTCCTTAGATAACTGTGATTGATTACCTGTCATGAATCTGAATGCGCTTGTATAATGCACTTTCGAAACTTTTTGTCATATTTCCTTAAGTATCTACTTGCAAAATATAAGCAACCTCCATACAAACAAAAAACAGTCGCATCCTGTGTATTGTATCTAACATCGCAAGTAAGTTCTGCAAAGCATCTCTTCCATGACTATCTTCATTCCTTAACTCGGTACCTTTGTAAGATATTAGCGAAGATGTTGTTAAGAACACAGCAAATGTACGTTAAGGAATAGGAATCAACAACACAGGAGGAAGGCTAGCTTGAGTGTGATCATGTGAAAGAGAAGAGATACAGAAGGCGTTACTGAGGTCATATTGGGTTCGTAAGTTTAATAGCTAATGATAGTATTCTGTGATTGAGTGATACCGTAAATAAGAAGAAATAACTAGTTTTACAATCCAGTATGAGGTGTTACCTGTAGCGGCCTTATCTGCAATTATTCGCATTTACACACAAACGCTTGCTGCCGAATTCTCATACTAACTCCAACCACACACACTTAACACTTGCACATAGACCGAAGGAACAAACATCATTCGGCCGTTTAAAGAGTATCTTGAAGGTGGTTTATAGCATTTTTTTTGTTTGTTTGTTTGTTTTTGTAAAAATAAGTAAGACTGCAATAAAAACTATATCATATATATCTTATATTATTGAATATTTCAACTTGTTTTACATTAATATTCAGATTCGCAAGAAATTAATTGAACTAGTTTTTGATAAAGAAAATATGTATACAAGAACAATAGATTAATTGAGTGTTCTTATGACAGACTATTTAAAAGTATAATGTCACAGAAAGAGTAATATGTTTGAATTTGGTAGCATTGTAATAGGCAGCAACCAATCTCTTCATAAAAAACTACAGAATTATGAAAATTTAATATTTCCCTTGTCTTTCATACATTGCCACGGAATCACACCAAAATAACTCAAATACGTAAGTAAGCAGTAAAACAGTTGTTTAGTTCAGTTACAGTGATAATCCTTCATTATTAATTCTATCTGTCACGCACGTTAAATACTATCCTTATGTAACCGCCCGTAAAGTGACAAGTTTACTCTCATGCCAGTAAAGTGGTGGTATGATGCCAAAGTGGCACGGGGGCGCCCTGAGTGTGTGGCGCTGGTTTTGTTCGAGCAGTACAGTATATTTTGCTTTCGTACGCCCGACAGCGCCAATGCCCCGCCCACGAAGTTGAAATAATTGCGAGTTTGTGATGCTGCAGGTAACGCTTATACTCACAAAAGATATTTGTTAGTAACTTGCAGTTTAAAATGAATTAGATTGTTCAAAGTCGTCTGTGATTAAGTAACAAAGGGATGTAGCAATGATTTAATAGATTTTCTTATATGCAGTTCCAATTGATAAACAAATTAGTAAATAAATGGTGCGCATATATATATACATATATATAATATATATATATATATATATATATATATATATATATATATATATATATATATATATATACATATATATATATATATATACATATATATATATATATATATATATATATATATATATATATATATATTATATATTAAATTGGTGTAAAGGGTTGTGAGACTGTCTGCCTTATTTGTGTGAATGAATGTTATAGAATAAAGCGTCAGTATAGGCCTCATGCTAAATTCTCCGTCTTCTTTTGAGATGCAGTGCTGGTGATATTGGCTTTTATCTGAAAAAAAAAACACTTCCTGCATCTTTCCATGCATCCAGACGTCACTGAATGTCATATCAGAATGTTTATTCATTGCATGTTTCTTTTTTGCATTATTTCAATCCAGTTATAATATTCAGAAGAAAGCAGCACTAATCTCATGTCTTTCTTCCTATATACAAATATATATATAGATTCTTAATTATACCCTCGTCCATTATAAAGCTACGTAACATTTTTTTTCACAGGTTTCCCCTCAAATTATTGATATGTATTCCCTCTGATTTTAAGAAAACGATAGAGTCTAATATTTTATGGGGTACTACTCTAGGTTCAGGTGGCAAGAAGAACCGGCAGAAGGAGCGGCGCTTGATGAAGGGGTTCAACCTCGGCGTGAACTCTATCACTCCGCACCTGGGCATAGCCAGCGCCACCGTGCTCCCGGCTACGGCTGAGGTAAGACAGGGCGACGTCTGCAGATATTGGTAAATAGTACGACGGAATTGGTATAAAAAGGTTTATTGGATCAACAAACAATACAGGTGTTGTTGAATAAATACGATTTTCTTTTGTCGAAATATCGATATATGATACTTCCCCAGTTAACAGATACTAAATATCTCCAAAAATAATTTCTTTCAGAATAACCACCTCACATATTAAGATTGTAAGTAATTCTATAATTCCCCATTTGATCAAAAGTCTGGATCCTTCACCGTTGTTTGCCTTTTCTCTTCCCTCATCAACGTCGTCGATTTTTTTATTCCCCTAACAAATAATGACTGTTGATTGCCCCTTCACCCATTTGACTGACAACTTAAGGTGCTGGAAATGTTCAGTGTAACGTGCAACCTCCATCACCTCCCTAATGTCACCTCAAGAGCAGACCGATGACTGACCACAGTATTCTGTCCAGCACCGGAATTCAAGTAGTACAGACATGTCGTCCGGCTCGACCGCTGCTCTCTCTGTATATATAAAGATATTATCAAATCCCTATTCTTTTGAGCACAAACACACGTACCGCCCCGTGAACACACACAGCTGGTAGCCTTTCACACCCATAACCACAAACATATGCACATTGCATATGACAACACTAATGCACACGCAGATGTAAACATTCTCTACTTGATTATG
>BOPN01000095.1:312500-315000 GCA_017312705.2 Penaeus japonicus
ATAGAAAATAGATCCTAAAAAATCCATGGCTGTAATAGGATGGTCCGTCATTACAGCACAGAGGTGCTTTGGGAGAAGCGGAGGGTGCTTGGCAGTGGGTAAAGTGTGCTCTAAAGGGAGTAAAGAGTCTTACAAGAGACTCCAGCACGAGGTTTCACCAAACCCTCCATTCGGCCTCCCTTCCTTTGGCTCTCGACGGGAGGGGTGCGTGCTATGGCTCTCCAGTCGCTCCCTCATGTTTTCTCCAAGGAAGGATAAAGCGCTGCCTTGTTCCGGCTTTTTCCTCTGCTTTCTTTTGCTTCTAACAGTAATAAACATGCTTCACAAACTCAGCCCAGCGCTCATTACCGCGGAGCATTTCTCTTGTATTGTAATAAACTCTACGGGGTATTAAGGAATTCCTTTTCTCTTCGTCGATATATATATATATATATATATATATATATATATATATATATATATATATATATATATATATACACACACACACACACACACACACACACACACACACACACACACACACACACACATATATATATATATATATATATATATATACATATATACATATATATATATATATATATATATATATATATATATATATATATATAGAGATATTGAAAAATGGAAAAAAAATAGATAGACTTATAAATTGGTAAACAAATAATTGTATATATATATATATATATATCAAGAATGACTTCTTAAAAGCCACTTCATCGCGACGTCCAAACCGAGGCTCCGGGCGCGAGAGTCGGGGCGTCTGAACCATAGATCAGGTACAAAGTCTGAGCTGAGTTCGTGTGTCGCTTCTTTAAGTTAGAATTTATTTATGAGAGGGAAGTATCATCATCCCGCTGCCGACGCTTCGACGAGAAAAGAATAATGCTAAATACACGTTCTTTTGAATAAACTTTCTCCCCCTTACCACCACACTTGTCATGTTCATGTAGTATTTGCGAATGACGCTCTAGTCAAGGCTCTTCAGCTGTTCAAACAGATGAAAGCTAAATGTGGTAATGAACATCGCCCCTTTAATCGAAACCTGGAGCTAACATCATAAAAAATTCACCTTACCTCTCGATCTGTATTATCTTGCTACTGTACGAGGAACCGGGATGTTGCTTATCACTTGTAAGTTCTCTAATATGCGACACTTGACCGCTTAGAGGAGGAGGAAGCTCTTAGCTTTGGTTTCTATTTTGATATTTACGTTTGTGAGTAAACGTGGTTGAAAATCCGCGCAACAAAGGACAGATGGCTGTAAACCTGAGACTACAAGCCTGTCGCAAAACGGATCCATGGCGTGGAAGAAGGCATGTCCATCAATTCACAATCCCTCGTCAGGTTCGCTGCCCTCTTCTTTTCTTTCGCAACTTTGGCAGGGAACGGAAAAGGCATGCAGCAGGTAGGAAAAAATCGAGTTTTAGTCCGTAGCTGACCGTCGACGAGTGGGGACAGGATGTGTGTGGATAGGATATCTAAGGGATGCAGGACAGAAACTCCCTAGCCCTGGGTCCTTCTCCCTCCCCCTTTCGCCCCCACCAGCTCGAGAAATCAATAATGGGCTGCCTGACCCTGGCTGAACAAACCGCGGCCAGATCGGTTACACACGATAGAACACTGCCCTCTCTGCCGTGTATTTGTCTCCGCTTTGCACGTGGCACCACCGCCCCTTTGCGTGTGTTTCAATTCGGTCATAGTTTTGGCAGGTTTTGCGAGTACTATTGATAAGCTATTCATGTTGTTACTATCTTTATTGGGATTGTTGCAGACGTTTTATTATCATTATGTATACATGACTGAAATATATTCCTTTAAGGAAGACATCTTTAAATTCATCTTTTTGACGAATCATCCCTTTATTATTTTTTTCAGCTCACTCATATGGGATTTATAGAGACTAATAACTTCTGATAATGTATAATTATCTGTTAGCAATGCTACTACCTCTGTATTCAGTGAATACATGATCTCATGTGCCAGTATGTTTGTTTTTCTGAGTTATTTTCTTTCTTTTTTTCTTTTCTTTTCTTTTTAACTGTAAGCCCAAGTCGACTGGCTCTTCACATTCTCTTCGTGTGTTTTTTTTCTACATATCAGCATAATATAGTAAATCACAATAAAATGATAAAGGCAAAAAGACTCGTTTCCTAAGGATGGTAGGGCAGAGCGAGGAAGCCCTAGACCTGCTCCCTCCCTCTGATATAAACCCGATCTTGTGGTCAAAACAAGAAAATGCTCGCGACGCATCCAGCGGATCAACATCTTCAGTTACTATCATTATTGGTATGACTATTTTTATCTACATTATGAGGAGTATTGCGATGGGTAAATCATTACGATTGTCTTTATGATCTTAATGTTTTTTTTAAACAATTATTGTTGTCATTATCCTTACTGTTACACATTATTATTGTCATTATTATTAGTAGTATTATTATTATCATCATTGCTATTATTTTCATTATTATCATTACCATCATTGTTGTTA
>BOPN01000095.1:320000-322500 GCA_017312705.2 Penaeus japonicus
AGGAAGGGGCGAGGGGACGCTCGCTTGGGGGGGGGGGACACCTGCTGGGGTGAGGGAGGGGTGAGGGGTCGCTCGCTTGGGGGGGTGGGGGTGGGGGGAAGGGGACACCTGCTGGGGTGAGGGGACGCTCGCTGGGGGGGTGGGGGGTGGGGGGAAGGGGACACCTGCTGGGGTGAAGGAGGGGCGAGGGAACTCTCGCTTGGGGGGTAGGGGGAAGGGGACACTCGCTGGGGTGAGGGAGGGGTGAGGGGCGCTCGCTCGGGAAGGAGGAGGGAGGAGGGCTGATGGGGTCACGTGTGTAAGGGAATGTGTGAACTCTGTGTACGAAGGCGTAAATTGCACAACCGAGAGAGAGGTGATATATGATAAATGAGCCAACGATGTAACGCAAGCGAAACGAATAAAGACGATAAAAGGTGAAATAAAAGCTAAACTAAGAAACTATAAAATATTAAAGCTCGTGAGCAAATTGATGAGTTTATCACTTCATTTACTGAAAATCAAATGTTACAGTAAAAGGTTAAGAAATCATATAAATCAGGCCCATTATTCAACCATAAATGATCAGACCAGAAAGTCAAGAAAAAAATGAAAATAAATAAATCGCACAAATACAAATAAAACAGAATATCGTTAAGGAAGCATACGTGAATTAAAATATATATCAAATAATAAAAAAAATCACGACAAAGACAATAACAACAATGACATGATTTCTACCATGAGGGTCTGATATCTCGTCATCAGGTGGGAGGAGTATGGGTCTATTTCTAAATTCTCTCGAACATTCCTAGACTGTCTTTTGTTTCTCTCTCTCTTCCTACGCCAAAAGGTGATTGTTCCCGGCCCCGGGATATTGATCATCATAGTCCTAATCAATACGTGACCTCAAGTTTTCTTCCTCGTTTAGACGGGACTTCTTCCGTTTCCTCTTGTGTTACGCGTGTATGCCTTTCTTCTTCTTCTTCTTTCCCGTAAGCAAGACAGAGAGATCGAGAGATAGCAAAAGGGTATATGAAACAAAACGACAGGTCCTTAATATTAGATCGAAGAATTATCATCAGTTGTCCTCGGAAGCTTTTCTCGTTCGTCAGGTATTTTGTTCTATTATTTCGTAAGCTTCCTTCCTGCAGGCCACGGTTGTCACTGTATGTTCTCACTGAATAAAACTTCAGGTTTTCGTTGTACATTTTTTTTTTTAACATAACCTCGCCTTTCACACACAACCACAGGGAATTCTTGCTTGCTTACTACAGGAATTTCTGTAACGCTTTTCACAGAATCAATGTAATTAGGATCAATTACATATGTTCGTGATAAAAGGCTTCACTGCAAATTCTAGTAAATTCTTTGAACAGCTGATTTTTCTTAGAATTTGCACGTCGAGACGATAATTCTTCACTCATCAACATGGCGGAATGGAAATACTTAAGTCTACAAGAAATGACGAGAATTCACCCAAAACAGTGATATTAGAATGATCAGAATGACATAAACTAGTTCGAGATGCATTTGGTCAAAATAATAACGTTGCACTATTATACTAACCGTTTATATCTCTACAAAAATCTATATTCTTCCCAAAATTCCCCCAAAAATATATTCAAATGACATCAATACATCCATTACACATTCCATCTGAAAGGCCTATAATTTTCTCTTTAAGCTTATATAAATAACCTTAGACTACATTACAAATAAAGTGTACAGTCCTAAACTACGGTATAGAAAGGGTGCAAAATATCCACAATCAAGGAGTAAATACAGGATACAAACATGAGAACAAGTGAAGAATTTCCACAGACAAAACCAACATATCAAGCGGGTAATGTGGAAAAAAATGAATTAATAATCTCTAATTTTCTGTGGTTTCACTGCCACAGGATTTCTCTTTTCTTTTTCTATCCCATTTGAATACAAAATATCACTAACGATGTCCACTTTGACAGAGAAGTAGGAGCTTTAATGCCACTTTTTTTTTTCTTTTTTCTTTTTTTTTGATCCATCACAGCTGAGCGCACATTGTGTCCTGCGCCGCGTCCCTAAGGTCGGGTACGCGCAGACGTCCCTGTGCGCACACTTCGGGATACCCGGCTGGAAATAAAAATACCACTGGATGAAGAAGGGGCGTGTAGTGTAGTGGGAGAGGTGTTAGACTAGTGCTACTGCCGTAAATAACACTTTAATTAAAAAGATTAATCAGGCATCTGGCAGAGTTGGTGTCGGGTCATACATTTTTCCTTTCGTACTTAGAGCGGGAGAGGAAGCCTCAGGATCTCCCGTTGGAGGCCGCCTTGGCGTTCTTCTTCCTTATTAATTCGTCGATGACCGCGACGTTGTTCTCTGCGGGCGTCTTCTTCTTCCCTCCGCTTGACTTCTCTCCGGACTTGTCGGTCTCGGCGTGGCCGTCGTGGCCTCCGTGGGCGCCCATGCTGTTCGACTGATGGTGGCCGGACTCCCTCTGGGGAAGGTCCTTCTCGGGCATGTGGTCCAGGTCCTC
>BOPN01000095.1:327500-332500 GCA_017312705.2 Penaeus japonicus
TGCAATAGTAGTTCTAATCTATTTATCAGAAAGGCAATGATAAACATGGTAATAATCATTGCAATAATGATGATGATAGGAAAATAAACAATATCAATATCAGCAACATTTACGAAGATATTAATGATAATACTAATACTAATACTATTAATAATAACAATAACAACATAGTGATGCACATAATAAGTTAATGAAGATGATTAAAACAATAATAATGATGTTTTTATAAATAAAAATAATGATAATGATAATGATACAAATACTGCTGATAACAATAACAAGGATATACAACCATATCGTATATATATACACATATATATTATATATATATATATATATATATATATATATATATATATATATATATATATATATATATATACATGTGTATATATATATATATATATATATATATATATATATATATATATATATATATATATACATATATACATGTGTGTATATATATATATATATATATATATATATATATATATATATATATATATATATATGTATATATACGTATATATATACATATATATATATATATATATATATATATATATATATATATATATATTACATACATATATATATATATATATATATATATATATATATATATATATATATATATATATATATATATATATATATATACACATGTATATATGTATATATATATATATATATATATATATATATATATATATATATATATATATATATATATATACACATGTATATATGTATATATATATATATATATATATATGTATATATATATATATATATATATATATATATATATATATTATATATATATATATATATATATATATATATATATATATATATATATATATATATATATATATATATATATATATATATACGTATATATATACATACATATATATATATATAAATATATATATATATCTACAATGATAATGATAAATTATAATTATGATTATAATGATAATGATAATATCTAGAACAATACAAATTATAATAATAATGATGATAAGGATAATGATATGGATAATAATCAGAATAATGATAATATCAACAATAATGATAATAATAATGTTAACAATAATAATATAACAGAATAACAATGACAATAATAATAATGATGATGATGATGATGATAATAATAACTGTAATAATATAATAATGATAACAATAATAATAATGATAACAATAATAATAACGATAATAATAACGATAATAACAACAATAATAGCAATAATACTAATAACAATAATAATGATAATAACAATAATAATAATAAAATAATGATAATGATAATGATAATAATAATAATAAATAATAAATAATAATAACAATAATAATGATAATAACAATAATAATGATACTAACAATAACAATAATAACAATAACAATAATGATAATAATAATAACGTTTAAAAAAATAACAACCAGTTACCTCGAATAGCCACACACCACAAGCCATAACAACCAGTACGATATCAGACTAAATTAGAAAGACCTATTAAATCTATTCATAAACCGCGGAAAAAAAAGAGAAAACGCGTATTAACGAGAGAAAAAAAGGGAAAAGAAATGAGTTGATATTCGTGCAAACGACAGGGACGAGACCGGACTGCCATGGCACGCTAATCCTCATCGAAGCGTCCTCGGAAATCCAATAACCAGCTATAAAAGCGAGGAATTATTAAGCACTTTTTCGTTGTAGTGTTGTGGACGAGGAGGGAGGGGGGTGGAGGTGGGGAGGAGGAGGAGGAGGGGGTGGGGAGGAGGAGGAGGAGGAGGAGGAGGAGGAGGAGGAGGAGGAGGAGGAGGAGGAGGAGGAGGAGGAGGAGAAGGAGGGGGGAGGGAGGGAAGGAGGGAGGAGGGGAGGAGGAGGAGGAGGAGGAGGAGGAGGAGGAGGATATGAGGAGGAGGAGGAGATGAGGAGGAGAAGGGGGGAAGATGATGATGAGGAGGAGGAGGAGATGAGGAGGAGGGGGAGATGAGGAGGAGGAGGTGGGGGATATGAGGAGGAGGAGGGGCAAAAGAGGAGTAGGAGAGTAGGAGGAGGGCGGAAAAGAGGTACAGAAGGAGATGGGAGAAGAGGGCAAAAGAGGTGCAGGAGAGGAATAGGAGAAGGAGGAGGAAGAGGCACTAAAAGAAGAATGGGAGG
Organism: Penaeus japonicus; assembly: GCA_017312705.2. Lineage (NCBI taxonomy): Eukaryota > Metazoa > Arthropoda > Malacostraca > Decapoda > Penaeidae > Penaeus > Penaeus japonicus. The sequence continues at coordinate 329,674 of BOPN01000095.1, forward strand.
AGAGGAGGAAAGAAGAGCTGGAAGAAGAGGTACAGGGGACTGGAGCGGGTGGGAAGAGAGCGTGGGAGAGGAAGAGAGCGTGGGAGAGGAGGAGAGGAGGGGGGAGGGAGGAGCGCGAGGAAAAGGTACAGGGGGAAGAAGGGGAGTCGAGAAAAGAGGAGGAGGAGAGGAGATGAGAGGGGAAGAGAGGAGCACGAGAGGAGAGGGGGCGGATGGCTGCATGAGTGCGTAATAAAGCGAGGGTTCGTAATGCCAGAGCAGATATGAGCTCAGGATATCGGTATAAAAGGCCACCTACCTTTGCCCGCCTGGATATGGCTGTCATCCGCCGGCAAGTTCGCGGTGTGTGAGCTTAAAAAAAAAAAAAAAAAAAAAAAAAAAAAAAAAAAAAAAAAAAAAAAAAAAAAAAAAAAAAAAAAAAAAAAAAAAAACGCGAAATAGGGAAAAATTGCCTCTCGTTCAACTTGTAGTCGAGAAATGAACTGAAGCTTGAAGAGAAGATTGGCTCGAATTTGAATTTGGTGCGGAGTTGTGGCTTCAAATTAACTTACGCGCGAACTTTCAACTTTCATCGAACAGTTGGACTACAGCCGTGTAAAGCGCACCGGGAACAGTGTGTGTGTGTGTGTGTGTGTGTGTGTGTGTGTGTGTGTGTGTGTGTGTGTGTGTGTGTGTGTGTGTGTGTGTGTGTGTGTGTGTGTGTGTGTGTGTTTTGGGTGTGTGGATGGGTTTGGCGGGTGCATCCGTATTCGCGTGAATTAGCTTACTTGTGCGTGAAGACCTTCAGTGGGCTACATTTGAAATGAATATCACTTCTATGCAACGTTGCATCAAACAATCGAAATATTGATTGGAGTATGAGACCATAATGAATTCATGACTGGACACTTGTGTCACTTTGGATGTCATCAGGCCAGTTGGAATGCTGATCCGCATATTGATTGGGGAAGGATGCGGCGATGCACAAGGAGGGCAGAGATACTTCTCTCAACCTCTCTCCTTCCCTCCCTCTTGTCTTCCTCTCTCCTTCCCCTTCCCATTCCTTCACTTCCCCACTCCTTCCGTCACCCTCTCCCTCCCTCCCTCCCTCCTTCCTTCCTTCCCTCCCTCCCTCCCTCCTTCCTTCCCTCCCTCCCTTCCTCCCTCCCTCCTCCTCCTTCCCTCCCTCCCTCCCTCATTCCTTCTTTCCCTCCCTCCCTCCCTCATTCCTTCCCTCCCTCCCTCCTTCCTTCCCTCCCTCCCTCCTTCCTTCCCTCCCTCCCTTCCTCTCTCCCTCCCCTCCTCCTTCCTCCTCCCTCCCCCCTTCTTTCTCTCCCTCCCTCCCCCTCCCTCTCTCTCCCTCCCCTCCCTCCTCCCTCCTCCTCCTCCTCCTCCTCCTCCTCCTCCTCCTCCTCCTCCTCCTCCTCCTCCCCCTCTCCCCCCCCCCCCCCCCTCCCTCCCTCCTCCCTTCCCTGTCCTTCCCCACCGGACGTGTTCCTCCTCACCTTCGTTTCCTTATCCATATCAAAGACAGGTATCGGGTCGACGAGGTTGCCGGAGTCGCAGGTCACCAGCTTCCTCCCGCTGACGTCCGTGGAACACCTGCACACGCCCGGACATCTGCCTTCCGTCAGCGTCGTCAGCGCCGTCACCAGCAGCCACGTCAGGAAGGGCCTCGACGTCATCATCTTCATCCTGGGAAGATAGAGAGAAGCGATGAAGTATAAAGTTTAGGTAATGGTACAGCAACTCACAGAAAATGATTCATGTCAACGCACGCACATGTGACTATGTGCGCTCCCGTGTGTGTGTGTGTGTGTGTGTGTGTGTGTGTGTGTGTGTGTGTGTGTGTGTGTGTGTGTGTGTGTGTGTGTGTGTGTGTGTGTGTGTGTGTGTGTGTGTGTGTGCGTGTGCGTGTGCGTGTGCGTGTGCGTGTGCGTGTGCGTGTGCGTGTGCGTGTGCGTGTGTGTGTGTGTGTTTGAGTGCGTGTTTGAGTACGTGAGTGTGTGTCTCCGCATGTAACACGCACACACTCAGATACATGTGAGCGTGTTCGCGGATATGAATGTTTGCAAGCGAGCCTTCAGACCCTGGCTATTAAGCATCTGAACACGGAATCCCCGCAGGGAGAGGCAGCAAGTGTTTACCGGCAGAGATTGCTCTCAAAGAAAGGCCTCAAAAAATCATAGAACATTCGCATCAGCTCGGGCATGCACGCAGAGGAACGAGAGGCTGGAACGCATGAGGAACACCGCTCTCGCTCGCCTGTTATGAGAAAATGCCACCAAAATAGGGGACAGGGATCCCATGCCACATGCCATTATGACTTATATCATATCACAACATCGCCATGAGATTTTTAATTTTGTATTTCGTTTTTGTTTGCATTCGTAGTCAGAGATTTAAATATTCAAATTCAGTCTGATCATAGCAAATTTTATAATAAAGATGATGAGCTTCGTAATGAAGTAATCATGAGCATTATTACCACTGTTATTATTCATATCAATATCACGATAGTTATTGTGTTGTTGTTATTATCATCCTTGGATTAATGTACCGTTTTCATTACTGGTTATTTTACTATTGCCCAGTCACTATAGCAGAAGAAAGAAAAAATAAGCACTGTCATTAATTCTTTTCTCGCATTCGCTTCCCACCTCGCTCTTACCCATTTCCTCTATCCGCCCGTGTGCCTATCCCTTCTTCCTTCCTGTAACACCCCCCCCCCTCCCCATCACAGAACACTGGTTCTCTTCCCCTTTTTCTCCGTCCTCCGTGCACCACTTTCCCCTTCTCCCCTTCCTCCCTACCACTCTTGTTCTCCTTCCTGCTTTCCCCTCATTCC
>BOPN01000095.1:367500-370000 GCA_017312705.2 Penaeus japonicus
TCTCCTTGCAACTACGGGACCAATATCTGCTCCTTGTCATTTTCCCATTATGTAAACAAGCAAACGTCCGCGCCAGGGAGAGTCACTCGAGGGGGATGATAATCTACTTTCTCATGAAAATAATTTGGCTAATTCATCAAAGACGAATATTTGAATAATTTATGAGGAAGGCGCCCGCATCTTTCGACTTTGATACACATTTGCATATCGGTGTGTGTGTGTGTGTGTGTGTGTGTGTGTGTGTGTGTGTGTGTGTGTGTGTGTGTGTGTGTGTGTGTGTGTGTGTGTGTGTGTGTGTGTGTGTGTTTGTAGCGTAAAACCGTGCACACGCACATGTGCGTATATGTCTGTCCGAGTACATAGAGTACGAGTGAGTGAGCTTACATTGTTATCCCCTATCTTTCTCTGTCTGTCTGTCTGTCTGTCTGTCTGACTGTCTGTCTGTCTGTCTGTCTGTCTGTCTGTCTGCCTGTCCCTCTTCGCCTATTTCTACACACACGCATAGGCCTACCTCGCAGCATCTTTGCCGGAGAGGAGAGCGACGCGGCCAGAGACCAGCCGCAACTTCCGGTCGTCAGGTCGGTCATCCCAATCAAATTATGCGGTTTGGGAGGTGGGGGAGAGGGGGAGGGGGATATAGAGGGGGAGAGGAATCAGCTAATGAGGCTGAAGTCTCACGTCACGACGTCTGGGATGACCTCATTAGTGAGGAGGAAATATCTTTCGTCTTCTTTCTTGCTGTCCTTTATTTCCTTCTTTGGTTTCTCTCCATCTTCTTCCTTCCTTTATCCCTTTTCTTTACTTTTCTTTTCTTTCTTTCTTTCTTTTCTTTTCCTTCTCACTACTTTCTGTCACCCTCTGTTCCTTCCTTTTCCTCTCTTTTTGTTTCGTCTCATTAAAAAAAAAAAAAAAAAAAAAAAAATCGGGCTATCAAAGATAACTTTCATTCAGTTATATTTGTGTGTGTGAACATCTGACACACACACACACACACACACACATATATATATATGTATACATATATATATATGTGTGTGTGTGTGTGTGTGTGTGTGTGTGTGTGTGTGTGTGTGTGTGTGTGTGTGTGTGTGTGTGTGTGTGTGTGTGTGTGTGCGTGAGTGTGTGTGAGGGAGGGGTGGCATAAGGGAGAGAGTACCAGCTTATCTCTCTGCATAAAATTGCACGACTTCTATGATTTATGGGTGGGCTTTTTCGTCCCCCTCAATGCCTAAAGCCTCACGTGCGCCATTTTGAATAGAATGAATGCCCTGTTAATCCTGTGTCCACTTTAAATTTAATTGATTACTGAAAAAAACCGCAATTCTCTCTCTTTACGATCATTTCGAGAGAGAAAAAAAGCTACATTCAATCGTATCTTCATCTCTCTATGGACACTTACCGAGCTTAATCAACTCCCTGTGAAATTAAGTCAAAAAGAAAACTCGAAAAATTGAAAGCGATACAGTGCCAGCTTTCATATTTCATAGTTTCCATTACAAATACGGATATCTGTTACTGGTATGGTATGTGGATGATAAATAATAAAATGTTAAAAATAACTGGCATTTTCACTATCACATCCGTACAGTATATGTGCGCACACATTCGTTTTGGCTGTATATTTACTGAGTCTCGTGTGATTATCATTCGGCCTGGATATATATACATACATACATACATACATACATACATACATACTTACATACTTAAAGACAGACATACTTACATACATACATACATTTATATATCCATACATACATACACATTCACACTAACTAACCCACACACGCACACACACGAACATACACACACACATGAATACACACACACTCACACACACACACACACACACGCGCGCGCATATGCATATATAAAATCATATATAATCTCTCCAATAAATGACATTACATCAATCCATCCATTCATTCGTAAAACCTTTCTTTACATCAGTGATCCGTCCATTTACCTCTCACCCTCCGTGCCGAAAGAGAGGAAGAACCATATTATTTCAGAAGAAAATCTCAGACGACACAATATCAGGAAATAACTTCACCGCACCACTTGAAGTAGGATGAATGGTCGAGGCAAGTTAGAGATTCCAAAGTTATGGTCTTGGGGACGGCGAGGGAAGTTAGGACAATAGTCCAAGACACCCTAACAGTGAGAAATGAGATGGCGGGCCTATAAGACCGCTTTTCGACTTCGCTTCTCTCTATTAAAGATGAAGAATACACGTACGCACACATATATACATACACAAGTACACACACACACACACACACACACACACACACACACACACACATATATGTATATATATATATATATATATACCCCCCCCAATCCACCGCATTCCCTCCCACGCTCCACATCTCCCTCCCCTCCCCTCCTAACCACCTCCCCTTCCCTTCTCCCCGCCTCGCCCCTCCCCTCCGTCTCCCACCCCTCCCACCCGCCTTTACCCCTCCTCTCTGCCTCCCACTCCATCATCCCCCTTCCC
>BOPN01000095.1:400000-402500 GCA_017312705.2 Penaeus japonicus
ATGATCAGAGTTACAATATCAAAGCATTATCAGCCACCGGTATTAAATCAGAGGATAGTTAGTTAGCCAGCAATTACCACCAACAGTAATGTCAGTGATAAGAGTTATAATGATAGCTATGATGTTTTTAATAATACTAGTTCTGTTACTATTAAAACCAATGAAGCAATGATGATTACAATTAAAATAGTGGGGTGATTATAGCAATATAAATACGAGCTTTGGAATCAGCATGGACGTTCCATTTTCGGACCTAAATACATTACAGTTTATACAGCTAATAAACCATTGTAATCTTCTTTTTTACTATCCATCAACAAGCAATTACTTTCGCCATCCCTTATTTGAACGGTAGTAAAACAAGAGCAAAAACAACAAGGAAAAAAAAGAAAAAGAAAAAAATACCCACTTTTCCAACCCTCCTCCTTTAAAAAACAAACAAAACAAACAAACAAACATCTCAGTAGTGCGTTACGACACAAGTAACTTACCACGGAGGTCGAAAATGACACACTCATTAGCGCTGATGACACCTCCTCTGCCACCGTCACGTTGAGGGAGATGGAGTGTTTGATGGCGGCGTCCTCATCATCTTGCAGGCTGCCCACGGAATATATTATAATTGGAACGACATTAATGAATACTTAATTATAGTCCCAAGGAGCTTGGCTATCTCACATTCGCCAAGTGCATGAGAGGAAGGCCACACCTGCTGTACACCCAGACGAGCTGTGCGGGGAGGCTGTGCGCACACGTGTTGTAGGGGATTTGCATGGCTGATGGTAAGAAGGATAGTGTTTTTAATGTTCTGTGTTTTTCTGTCTTTCTCCCTCTGTTGGTCTGTCCGTCTATCTGTCCTTGTATCTCTGTACTTTCATCTATCGTTTCATCTCTCTCTCTTTTACCTCTCTCTCTCTCTTTCATCTATCGGTTCATCTCTCTCTCTCTCTCTCTCTCTCTCTCTCTCTCCTCTCATTCTCTCTTTTTCAATCTCTTCCTCCCTCCTTCTATTCTCTCCTCTTTCCCTCCTTTGATTCCTCCTTCCCTCCCTCACTTCTTGCCTTCTATCTCCCTTCTCCTCGTCCACCCCTCCCTCCTTTTCCCCTTTCCTCCTTCTCTTCCTCTCTTCTTTCCCTACCTCCCTTCTCTTTTTCCTCCTTCCTTCTCTTCCCCCTTCCCTCCCTCCTTTCCTTTTACCTTCCTCCCTCCCTCCCTCCTTACCCCCTTCCCCCCCTATCTCCTCATCACTGAGAACCTCTTAGTCTCATCTTCAAATTAGTTTCGCAATGTGGATCTCGGCGTTTTGTGTGAGGCAGGAGGAATACTGGGAGGAGGAGGGGGTGAGAGGGGGGAGAGGAGAGCGAGAAGGGGGGGAGTAGGAGAGGGAGTGGAATAGGGAGAAGATGATGGTTAAGGAGACGGAGAAGAGGAAGAGGAGGAGGGGGAGAAAGAGGGAGAGGGAGAGGGAGAAGAAGAGGGAAAGAGGAGGGGAGTGCGAAGAGAGAGGTGGAAGGGGGAGAAGGAGGATGAGAAGGGGAGAAGGTGAAGCGAGAGGAAGAGAGTAGAAATAGTAATGAAACGAGTATGACATCTAGGATGAAGAAAAAAAAAGTGGAAACAAGGAAGAAGAGGATAAAGACAAGGTTAATAAAGAAAAAGAAGAAGAGCAAGTGAAGCAGGAGGATGACGGAAAAAAGAGGGTGCAGAAGTGGACGACAAAAGGAAGGATGCGTAAATAAACGATGATGTGAAGGGAAGTCTTAAAAAAAACTAGGAAATGAATGAATATAAACAAAAATTAATAGATAAAAGGATGAATAAGATGACGACGAAGAAGAGGAATAAGAGATAGAGGAGAAGAAACAACCAAAACAGAATGAAAGCGGAAGGGAAGGCAAAGGACGAGAAAGAGGGAGGTGCCTCTGTCGAAATACGAATGTCAATATTTGGAGGGCAAAATACTCGTTAACTACTGGCTCGTGGTAAAGGATACGAAGCAGCGGTCGGAGGGAACGGGGAGGGAGGAGCTGGAGGTCAATGAGAGAGGAAGAGGGGAGGGGGGGAGGGGGAGAAAAGAGGAAGTGGAAGCGGATACAGGAGGGGAAAGAGGGAGTGGAAGCGGAGGGCGAGAGGAAAAAGTATATCGTAATAGAAATAGTGACAGGGCGAGGAAGGGTGACGGAGAGGGAGGGGGAGAGGGAGAAAGATGGGGAGGGAGGGAGATAGAGGGAGAGAGAAAGAGAAAGATAGAGAGAGAGAATGTTATCTTGCTGGACCGAGGGACCCGGAGGAGAGCAAAAAGAGCAAGTAGAGACAACAAAGAGGAAAAAAAAGAAGGGAAGAGACACGGGAGGGTAGGGCGGGAGGGGAAGGGGGTGGGCGGGAGGGAGGTAGGGGGAGGGTTTGAGGTTAGCAACGTAGCACAGTTGATTAAAGTAATTTCACAAGATTTGAAACCACGGACTCCCAAGCGAGAGGCGAATGGGAGCTGATAGCCTTT
>BOPN01000095.1:417500-425000 GCA_017312705.2 Penaeus japonicus
TTCAAGAGTTCTTGCAATACATCGCGTCGTGCCATATGATACTCAATAGATCGACACCATACACCTGAAAAGACCCACTAATTCTTCCTCAGATCCCCTTCTCATAAGATGTTCTTTTACCTCCCGCAGAGAAGCACTCGGAGACTCGAGACAAAAGAATTTATTTGTTCTTCACAGCTTGCCCTCGAGGGTAGAGGACTGAAGGGGAAGGCGAACAATTCGAGAAGCCCCACGACTTCTCAGAGCTCCTCGAAATCTTTTCCGTATCATCGGTTTTCCACCATACCTTCTGTTTCACAGTTTTAGAACTGATCTATCTACCTGGGGCTTTTCTATTGAACTGCCTAATTGCGGTTAGGTAAAGCTACACATATATAGATGGATAGATAGATATAATTTACTCCTTTAAGGAAAATTCGATAGACCTACGATGCCTATAGATGCTTGTAAGACTTCAAAGTGGTGCTACAACTGTCGCGGTGTTGATCCCCTACGTCGTCGCCTCGACCCGTCCTCCCTCCATCTTCACACCTCACATGTCCTTCATGATGTGATTTTCCTCCCCACATGCCGCGTACCAGACAGGCGCTCACACTCCTCCCGCCCTCACACCCCTTCCTTCCCTCCCCATCATCCTCACCTCCTTATTCCACTTCATTGTCGCCCCCCCCCCCCCCGCCATCACCATGAACATGAACAGGAACCATCGTCGCTCTACGCTGGCTGCCGCCCGGCCCCTCCTGACGTCACTGTAGAAGTTCCTCCCCTCCTGAGATGCGGTTAGTAAGAGCCGTAATTTGATCTTCCGGATTGTTCTAAGTTATATCTCGTGGCGTGGCGGGACGTGCGGTGTCGCTATGTAGAGTTCACGGAAGTCCCCTGTTCAGGTGGCCTTTGTGGAAGTTTCGGATTTAATTAAGCGAAACGGAAAATCAATTAATGATTTCGTTGCTTTAATTAATGTGGGAAGTTTTGTTTGTGTTTCCGTTATATCAAATCAACTGCTTTTATAGCCATGAACCAATAAAGTATCATCGATAATCGTGATGGGCCATTAAATATTCATGTGAATTCCGTTGAAAAAAAGAGGTCGGAATTGACAAATCGGACGGATAAAGGAAAAGCAAAGAAGGGAGGAAGGACTTGGAAAAAGGGACGGATGAGAGGGGACTCACAGAGAGAAATGAAAAGGGGGGAGGAAAGGATAGCGGGAGTAGAGGAGGAAGATGGGAAGGTTAGGAGGGAGAGCAAGGGTAAGAGGAAGACGAAGGAAGTGAAGAGAGAGAGAGAGAGAGAGAGGTGTGTGTGTGTGTGTGTGTGTGTGTGTGTGTGTGTGTGTGTGTGTGTGTGTGTGTGTGTGTGTGTGTGTGTGTGTGTGTGTGTGTGTGTGTGTGTGTGTGTGTGTGTGTAGAGAGAGAGAGAGAGAGTGAAAGAAATATAGACAGATAGATTGATATATCTATCCATCTATCTATATATGTATCCACACACACACACACACACACACACACACACACACACACACACACACACACACACACACACACACACACACACACACACACACACACACACACATATATATATATATATATATATATATATATATATATATATATATATATATATATATATATATATATATAGGGGGAGAGAGAGAGAGAGAGAGAGAGAGAGAGAGAGAGAGAGAGAGAGAGAGAGAGAGAGAGAGAGAGAAGAGAGAGAGAGAAGAGAGAGAGAGAAGGAAAGAGAGAAGAGAGGAGGAAAAGGAGAGGAGGGAGAGGGAAATGGAGAATGAGAAAGAGAGAAAGAGAGAGTGCGAGAGAGAGAGAGCAAGTTAGATAGATAGAAAGAGAGGGGGGAGATAAAAGATCTTACATCACTCCTCTACAACGTTCATATTGATTTCAAACTCCACTCAGTGACCTCATACTTCAGATTGATTATGTCACCCCCATTCTCTCACACAAATATAGCCCTCAGCCCCACAGCCCCAAGTGTCATAACTTTCACGCCGGGTTCACACTCCATACTTTCCAGGCTTCTGTGGCGCACCTGCAAGAGGACACTCCGGTGGTCACACTTTAATTGACTTTGGAATGTGAAGCAAAACGTTAAATGCGGTTCAACCTTTCCTTTGCGGAGTAACAAGGAGGGCAATGGAGGGGCGTAGGTGGGTGGGTGGGGGGGGGGGCATGGCAGAAAGGCGGCAAGACTTGCTGAGATTAGTCCCAAGAAGTTTCCTGCAGCCTCCGAGACCCCAACAAATATCTGGCAATGTGCCGTGCGAAAGCTGTTTGTTGTTCCATTTGCAAGTGAAGCAGCGTTGTGGATGTTTCCGCTATCACTTGTTTAATTGCTTTTACTCAGTGGGCTTTTAGGAAACTTGTCACTTCCAGTATAATCTCATCTGAATTAGATTTCTGTGACGCAGCGAATGGTTACATCAACGAAGGCCACTGTCGCTGTAATAGACGGCATGCAGACGTCCTTTACAATATACTGCTTGGACTCATGAATATACAGCTGATTATCAGAATTGTAGATTTTGTGTTGATTGGGAGCTTTGGGTCAACCTGTGAGAGCAATAAATGTGTCATGGCCAAGAGGCAGAAATGCGAGAGAAGTTTTCCGCTTCATATCAAGGAATTTTCTTGCTCTTTACAGTTAGGTAAAAGTCAAATTTTACTTTTAAGATATCTACGGGCCCGGTATAAGAAAAACGTACTAGTAAATCTGTCTATAATTAACATGAAAAATTCATTGCGACTGAATTTAAGGGATAGCTGTAGTGGCCAGTCAAACTTCAAAACAATAATGAAACCTAATAAAATGCTCTATCTGAGCGTCGTATAGAGAAAATGTGAAGGCTCAGCGGATGCCCAGTACCCAACGTGACCAGAAAAGGCATTTCGCCAACACCGGACGCGGCACAAAGCCAAACTTTTGTGCCAAGAAGTGCCAGCCATAACCCAGTGTGTTCCTTAAGCCTCTCACCAAAATGAAAAAGTGAAACCCTGAGTCAAAGCTATTGATTGGTCCGGGTTTTCCGCCAGGAGAGAAATGTATTGGCAAATCCGCCTTGTATTGTGTCGCAGGTGGTGCTCTGCCGCCATATCTGCGCTGCGTCCGACGCGTTATAGGATCTGATTGGAAATCTCATGGAGTGAAGGACGAGGAACACAGCTGGAACGCGGCTTCGGATGGCTGTGTCTGGAGGCGTTCTTATTTGTCGCTTAATAATACTGCCAAAACAATTCCAGACGTAATTTTAAGAGCAATTGCTACAGCGATGATCAAGAGGACAAAGACACTGATAATGATGATAAACAAAACAGTATCGCATGCATAATACTAATGGATCTGATGACCATATCAATATAATGATACGATAGTGAAAGCCTTAGCATTATGAGATGGTGATGACGAGGAGGATGAAGTATTGTAATGATGACGATGACAACGCTAACAACAATATCATTATACTTACAACAATTGATGACAGTGCTACTGATGATGACAACAATAAAACAAAATAAAAAAACAATAGTAATTATAATAATAGCAAATAAGATGATGATGATGACACTAAGGAATATCACCATTACTATAATGATGATGATGATGATAAAAAGGAATAATGATAGTTCCACGAAGAAGAACAACAAGTATGATAATGATGATGATTATGATAATAATGGTAACAATAGAATAATGATAACAATAATTATAATAATTACAACAGCAATAACAATAATGACAATAATTACAACAATAATGACAATAACAATGATACCTATAATGATAACAAAATTAATAATGATAATAACAATAACAGTAATAATAATAACAGCAACCCCAAAATTAATAACAAAAACAAAAATATAGATATTGATAACGATGGCGATGAAGAGAGTGATATAGGTAATAATAATGATAGAAACAATAGTAATAATAATTACTGTTATCACTATCATCACTAATATTATTATCATTATTCTCATGTTATGATAATAATTATCATTATCATCGTCTTCATTATCACCATTATCATAATCACTGTAACTATTCCAGTTATTAACAATAATGATAAGTATGTTCTTCAATAATGATAGAGAAGTTGATAACAACTTCAGCGTCAGCAGCAACAACAATAAAATAATAATAATAACAAAAACATTACAACAGAATTAACAATGATAAGAACAAAAATGATGCTTCCGCTACCATACTAACACCATCAATCCTACCACTACTCCTATTATCACCACCATTACTAATACAATTAATCCTGCCACAACGACTGTGACTACAACCATTAATTAATGAATCCTACCACTAATAATGCCATTACTTCCATTACTGTCACTCTATTATCCCCATCGATCTCCCTGCTGCCATCATAGCATCATTACCGACGGTTCTTACACATATGTAGATTTTCATCTCATTCATCATCATCATCATCATAATCCATCTGCTATAAAAAAAACATCGACGCATTCATTTGCTTTTCATTCATAGCGCGGCTCTCCGTATTTCCCCCTCTTTGCAATGTCATTCGTGCAAGCTGCAATCATCCCTCCCCGCGGTAATTGATTCTAAACCACAAAAAAAAAAAAAATATCCCTCGTCATAAACACGTCTTTAAAGAATGTTTTCCCTTTGCCTTACTTCTCCTTTCTTTTCCTCTCCTTTCTTTTTCTTCCTCCTGCTGCCAGGCTCGGGCATCAAAATCATGATTGAAGTAAACAACATAATTAGATGTCAGCGACCTATAATGGGTCCCGGGTTAATTAATTCCGGTCTTAATTACTAAGAACAGTCGGCTTAGAGGCAATCTGTGCTGGATGTGAAGATGAATGTTATCGAATCCGCGAGTCCTGGTTGAGCGTCGGGCTTTTGGGCCTCTTGGAATTGGGCCGATAATGCTCTTTTCCTCTTCCTCCTCTTGTTCCTCTTCTTCTCCTCCTTTTCTTCCTCTTCGTATTCTTCTGATCTTTGATTCTTATTCGTTTATCCTCGTTTTATATTTTTGTTGTTCTTGTTGTCATCACAATCATTATCATCATTATCATTATAACTATTATCATTATTCTCATTTTCATTATTGTCATTACTATTATCATTATTATCTATCATATGATATCATTATTATTTTTTCATTATTAGATGGCTGCAATATCGTGCAACCATTTTAGCTTTACGAAGCTTAAATAATAAGGTATGGTGAAAGAAATAGCAATAGTGAGGATGAAGGCAACAGTGAAAAACAACTTGAAACAACAGTTATAATGATCAGATTAATTATAATATCGTCGTCATCATCATTTCTTGTATCATTACTATTATCATTATCTTCATTATTGTCATCATTATCAATGTTTTAATTCTTATTATCATTACTATCATTATTGGTGATAATTATGATGATGATGATGATCATGATGATGATGATGATGATGATGATGATGATGATGGTGATGAAGATGAAGATGAAGATGAAGATGAAGATGATGATGATGATGATGATGAAGATGAAGATGAAGATGAAGATGAAGATGAAGATGACGATGACGACTAGGAGGATAACAATAATAACACCGACAACAGCAACAATAAAAACAAAAATAACAATAACAATAGTGGCAACAATCACAAAATATCAATAAAGACGAAGCTAATAACCAGCGCCTCGTCTCGAAGGACTCCCACGCAAAAGCCTTCGAGAAAATGCGTTATCCCTAAGTGGCCGAAACTCTCCCATTGGTCGGAAAACAGTTGAAAATGCTTCACCAACAGCGCCACTTTCCACAGTCCGGAAAGATGATGAATATTCAGGGCTACTCGATATTGGTAATTTGAATATTGGGTTTAGATGAGTCACTGGAAATAACTCAAACTCCAATGAGGAATCTGAAGGTTTTCCCCTCGCAACGCCTCCGGGAAAGAGGAGGAAGAGGGGGACACGTAAAGCTAATACATCATTTGTCGTTGGAATCGTGAGCTAAAAGACGAGAATCTCAAAGTTGGGCTTTTCAACTCGAACCGATAATTCCTGGTGTTTTGGCTTCCGAGGTCGCGGTGGAAGCTCGCGCGAGATTTAATTCTTCTACGATTTGAGTGGGATCTTTCCTCTCAAGATTAATGTATTGGAACGTTTTTCCGCAGAATCCATTAGGTGGAGACAAATGATATGCGACGAGAGGTTTGAAAAGAGCGAGCGATAGAATTAAAATGCTAATAAATCTCGGATAATTAGTCTCGTTATTGACGGAGATGTCTCTTAAAGTTCGAAGTAAATGAACCATCAGTTCTATCAACATCCAACACATACTGATCGCATGATGCTAGATTTGCCGATGATCGAAGATGATACTAGATGATGTCATCAGGGCAATATGCTTTCATTTAGCATTAGTCATCGCCGTTGCAAGCTCTCACCGTTATTTTTTTTCAACAGGTAGTGAACAGACGCACCTAAACAGAATTTGAATTCTAGCTGATAAGCGATTTGGCAATTTCCGCTATTTCGGGTGTGAGCCCCGTTGCACTGAGCAAGGCACTCTGTCGAGCAAGAATGTAATCTCTCAGACATGTTACGTGGCTGTTAATGCAGGTATGCCGATCAACTAACAAGCAGGTACGCAGATAGAAAGACAATCAATAGGTGACGGAACGTGAGCACCCACCCGCTGTTGCACCCGACGAAGCATTAAGAGCGCCAGTGCCTGTCGCCGCATGACAGCCACATTGCGTCGTCGCGCCGTCGTGCAAGGGCATCCTCGACCTCGGTCACGACTCTCTACTTCGTTATGTATTGCGAGCCCTGGCCATTCGAACTGAGTATTGATACGCATCACCATAAATTGTAAATGGCCACGATATACCTTGATCATGCAAGGAACATGCATTGGAACTTGTCACATGCGTTATATTTTATTGCCCCGCAAGCACTTCGCTCACAAATACGGGCTGTTGCTAATGGAAACAAATACCAGTCGTTAAGGCTCTGCCGAGATAAAATAATGTTGACTTATAGTCATTATTAGATAGAATAATTACCGTTAATATGTTACACATTTTTCAAGCAAGACGGCTTTTCGCATTAAAAATTAAATTTCCTTGTATAAAGCCGGTAAACTTTTTACATATACAGTGTAAAATCTGATAATTGACGACGGAAATAAAATAAAGTATAATAAAATGTAATAATGTACGCCTTTTGTACAAATAGATTCACTAGTTATGCAAACGGAATAGATGGCAACGGAAACCAAACTTCATTCAGAACCAGGTTTGTTTAAACAACAAATTAGAAATAGACTTGCTTGATGTTATTGTAATGAAGGAACTTTGGCTTGAGGATTCTTTACACTTTGAAGCAAGCAGAGGAGTCATTAACTCGACTTTCCAAAAGGTGATTATTCAACAAAAGAAATGACTTCGTGCACCTCTGACATTTTCGATGAGGTTCCTTCCTCGCGATTTCCAAAGTGC
>BOPN01000095.1:435000-437500 GCA_017312705.2 Penaeus japonicus
G
Source organism: Penaeus japonicus (assembly GCA_017312705.2). NCBI lineage: Eukaryota > Metazoa > Arthropoda > Malacostraca > Decapoda > Penaeidae > Penaeus > Penaeus japonicus. Next base: position 435,002 of record BOPN01000095.1, read on the forward strand.
AAAACCTTCGGCGTAGCATTAGCTCACTTAAATTGCAAGGGACAAAGTTTCCTCGAGTTTCCTGTACTGAATATTAATTCTACTTTATCTGTTGTCTTCATCGGCATGCTCAGGCGTTTTATTCTCCTTCGGTTGGAAGCATAACTTCTCATCTAAGCTTAAGCCATATGAATAAGAAAAAAAACAGGCAAAAAATGGCCATCATAAATCGTGCGTCATGTAAATTTTCCGCAATATTTACGAGAGTTCGCCAATGAAGAAGCTGCTCAGGCTCTCTCGAGAAGATGTTGCTCCCGTCAGTGTCACCCGGCCAGCCATCCCGTGCGGATGAAAACCTTCGTCCTAAGCCGTGATTTCGACCCTTATGCAAGCACCCCGTAAAGATTTTTCTAGGGTTTCGTTCTCATGAATGATTGGCAGTGACGTCATTCGCGCATTCTCGGAGCCGGGCGCCCGTGCTGAGCCGGAGGGGCGTGTTGGCCGTGCGGTGTCCACGCCGATGATGCCGCGCTGAGCAGCTTTAAGGAACCCCCGCCAGCAGAACCGTGAGACTCTTCGCGAGTATTTCATTTCGAGCTTAACGCTTCCGTCTTGGCCGCAAGTGGCGCTTCGGAAATCACGCGAAAACTCTCAAACGAGCGAAATAATATTCTCATGATTGTAATTTTTCATTTAAACTATGAAAATAAACAGATGATGAACTAACAACATTTGGTGTCAAAGAAAAATCCAAGAACGACGCAGAAAAAGACAGAAGAGATTGCACTCCATCACACCTGAGGAAACAGGCTAAACACTGAGGAATAAGCACTGTAGCACAAAAGTGGAAAAGACAGTGATATAGGAGAGGATAAAGTAAAATATATTAGAAACAGAGAGAAAAAGAAAAAGGGGAAACGAGAATATTTCATGATAACACTTGAAACTGTTTCCTTTACCTTCTGTACTTGATCCCAAATGCTCTTTATCTGATTTTTATCGTTTCATATACTAGCCACCTTATTTAGTAGTGAGTCTTAACTAAAGATCAATCAATTGTAAAGTCAATTATTCATTGCTTCTATCAAATTAGATATGAATTTCTCTATAAATTCATGTATTCATTTCTTCCACTTATTCATGAGTTACGATCAAATCAAGGATTCGGTTTCTTTCAGCCTCCGTCAGACGGGTTTCCGATGAGCAAAACCAAACAAATGTGAACTTCAAAGGACTGGTACGCAGTGACATGCACCGGCTTTGTTTATTTTGTTGTGTTCATCGACGGTTTTTGTTCGTCTGCAAAGCAATAACAAGTGAGTCACTCTGCAAATGGCCTTTTGTTCTGGGAAGCTGTTACTGAGGGCAGGTTAGGCTATGAACATTATCTAAATTATGCAGTACACGTGTGACAACAATTAGTAGAGCAGCTGCACCTAAGCTCACACCCAACCATCTCTACAGACAAACGCTCCAGCATCCCATTATTACGATGGACCAACATTATCCGGGGAAAGTCATAATACATTTTGCCCTGCTGGTTGTCATGGCAACGGGAGTGAGTCATGCCTGATTTCTATCCCGAGAGTCGTTGTGCAGAAAGCTGGTATGTAAATTCAGAATTTTGCGAGAACTTTGTTCTTGAATTGTTTTTATGGCAGTCGGATGGTATTGCCTTGCATGGAAAATGATAATAGTCTGGAAAAAGTTCATATTTTATCGATATTGATACTTTAAAAAGCATTAATGATTATGCAAGGATATATAGAGTGCACGTTAAGGTATAGATATTGACTATGAGTGTGCGTCCCCGTGGGAAACGTTTAAGATGAAGTAACGCTAGTGAACACTGGGAGGGAAATACATAAGTGGATGTATGAAATACAACTCCATTGTCGGGCTTAATTTAACACATATTTAAGCCCGTTAGCATCACATCCCAACAGGACAGAAATGCGAGCCGCTGCCGGCTCTGTTTACGACATGGGAGCCTCACCCGCCCTGTTCCTTCAGTGATAATAAAGTTTAGACGCCATCTGTAGCCTCGTCTCTGCTTGTAGGTAAACTGAGCCAACTTTCCACTCCGAATACTCTGTAAAGAATCTAAGACTGAAGCGTGTGAGAAATGCATGGCACTCACAAAAGGTGTGCTCACGCGAGAGCGCGGCCGGGCTCGAGGCGGAAGGGAAGATGGAGTGGGAAGGTTAGATGGAGGATTGCGATGAGGGCATGGGCGGGGCGGGAGGGAAGATGGAGTAGGGCAGTGGGATGGAGGTATAGGCGGGGCGGGAGGGAAGATGGAGTGGGAAGGTCGGATGGAGGATTGCGATGAGGGCATGGGCGGGGCGGGAGGGAAGATGGAGTGGGGCAGTGGGATGGAGGGATGGGCGGGGCGGGAGGGAAGCTGGAGTGGGGCTGGGAGGTGGAGGTGAGGGCGGGGCGGAAAGGAGTTTCCTTAATGGGAGAATTGAGTGGAGGGCCACGTGGGTGTTAAGTGGTTGCTGAGATGTACACATTGCA
>BOPN01000095.1:450000-455000 GCA_017312705.2 Penaeus japonicus
TCATTGATAACATAATTTTATGAGAAATGCCCACACAGTCACAATGAACCGCCAAAATTACCGGCGACGCTGTTAATCAAACGTCGTATAATACGTTAAAAAGAGACGATTAAGTCTGCGTGCTATCGACTCCAACTCGACTCCTTGCGTCAGATGATGATCAGTTGAAGAGTCTGACGTCGCTCGGTCCCTCGCGCGAGGCAGAGCCAAGGGCGACGCCGGGTTTCCATCAGGTGGTCACCATTCTCCTTCCTTGGCGATATTAGTGTGTGTGTGTGTGTGTGTGTGTGTGTGTGTGTGTGTGTGTGTGTGTGTGTGTGTGTGTGTGTGTGTGTGTGTGTGTGTGTTCCTCCTAACTACAACAGCGTCGTAGGCCTAGCTCGGGGTGACGATTGCTCGACTTCTACACGGCGAGACAAGCAGGGACCCACTCACACAAGTTGTACGTACATGTGTATGGATGTCTGGGTCAGTTAACGTAGGTGCTAGGCGCACGCACGCACGCACGCACGCACGCACGCACGCACGCACACACACACACAGACGTATCATACACGTCTCTTGTCAATCGTCTATGTCGGTTCCCATCAAGCCAAAACGCTCTTATTTCTTGACAATGCCAGTAATGATTGCCTAAAATACGAATGAATATTCACACACCATTTTATCATCGATTTCTTTGCTTCGCTAACAATGATTGCTTAAATTACGAATGAATATTCATGCCCTTTTTATCTGAACCCTTTGTATGCCTGGATGTTAAAAGGATGATTTCTCAGAAAGCGTTTATACAAGACGTGTGATGCCTCACCTGTATTGAGAGTGATGTTCCGGCTGTAGGTGTATGTGAAGTAGAAAAGACTCTCTCTTCCTCACATTCTTGACATGTATTTGGTAGTTAGTTTAATATTTTCACTTGCTCTATTTCACTTCTTATTTGCACATGAAAGTTTGAGGTTTCAGCGAGTACATATAACACTATTTTAAATCGATATTGATATTTTTTCTAAAGCATTTTCAGCAATCACACTGATATCAGCTTGACTACACACAAACTCTTCTAAGTATACATTATATTTTTGAGCTATAGTTTAGTGCCCCTTGCGACCACGTGGGCTTAACCTGAAAGAAAACGGAGTATGATATTAATTGAATCCTTTTCTTAGAGGGAAATTGTATTTTGTCTTTAACTCTTTCTCTCTCTTATTTGCATATTTACATCAGGGAGAGAAAACCTTTAAGATTCATAAATGCAAGAGTCACAATGTTTCCATGTCACACTCAACAGATACTGTCCTCACGTTTAGTAAAGGAAAAGTGAATTTCGCAAGAGTGAGTTGCATATTGCTATGAGGTCGGATACTCATTCACACATGAGTCCCTCAGTCACATTCCATCCACCCACCAGGTAATAATTCTACGATGGTGATTATAAACAGGATGCATTATGGTTGCCAGCTAGCCTGAATACATTATCAGTGTCAATACCTACTGCAAACGATTATACTTGCATTTTTAAATTAATAGCGCCACTGTCTTACTCTCACTATCGTCAATGTCTTCGCTAACTCATCGATGCTTTGACAAATAACCAGTTATTGATCTATACATATGCCAACTTATTGCAGACTTCTTTTGTTGAACAATAACAGTAGCACCTTTGATTTCACAGTTATCATTGTATTCGCTGGGATATCAAGTTCACAACATAACTTCAGGTTTGTTTTGTTTTTCGCAGCGAATTTCATAAATTGAGAAATCACAATACACAACAATAAATAGGGAATCGTTATTGCTTTGACTTCACGATTTTTGGGAGAATTCTCGCCGCCTCTCCCTATGGCCTCGTGTATTACAACATTAACGCCCTCCGCTTCTTCACCTTGAAGTTTAATCGCGTGGTAAACACCTAGATGGGAAGATCAGCGTGCGCTGGAATAGCCCACGTCCCCAGTGTCATCTTTCCCCTCACATAACACACCGTTCACTAAACCCCTTCGGCCGCCTCCACGCCAACGCCGACTCGCTGCCGCGGACGTCGTACGTCTGGCAGCGCGGGTCAGAACGCCTGCCTGCTGCTGCCTTTACAATAAATCAGTTTTCCCACGATACAATGAATGCATTTAGTCACGATAAATACACACCTTCTTCATCAGTACCTTTTATTTGATAATGAAAATAGTATGTTGAAAAAGCTAAATGAATATTCCCTCACTTGGCTGGAGACACTGGTAATCCAATAAACAAATGGGCGACGCCTTGTTATTTGCAGAGAAAATTGCACTTGTTTACGTTTTGTCAACTATTTGTATGACTACATGTAGGTGTATATGTATGCGTGTGTGTGTGTGTGTGTGTGTGTGTGCGTGAGACAGAGAAAGCGTGCGTGCGTGCGCATGTCTGCGTACCGCATACGTCTATAACATACATGTATATCTATGCGTTACTCCACCTTATAATAAGCCGTAATACCCGGGAAAAAAGCCAATTTCTTTTACTGCTCTTTTGCCATATATATTTTTTAAAGGGCTGGAGTGCTGCTGAAATAGTCACTAGGAACGTGATATATGGTAAATCACCGCAGCTTCTCGGGGGACAAAACAGCGTACGAAAATGGAACAGCTTTCTCGGAAATGTATGAAAGTTTTCCACTTGGCTTTCCCCTTTGTCGGATTCTCGGCTTTTCCTTTTCTCTTCTTTGTTTGCATGTTTCTTTTTTCTTTAAATTGTGCTTCTGTTTGTGTTTGTATGTGTATATATATAAGTATATATATAAAAAGGCTTGCCTCTGATTTGCAATATATTATTCCAGGAATTAGGTTATTACTTATATTATACGTTTATCATACATATGAAAATAGCAATGGAATGGTGGTAATATTATTGCTGGTTTCCTCTTTCTCTCTGTCTATATACATGCGCTGATACTAATAATGGATTCCAAATATTATAAAGCAAATGCTGAGCAAAACAGCAGTGTCAGTGTGAAAGTGAGTGGAAAGTGACCAAACGAACTACAAATTGTTAGAGGCAATGGGAAACAAAACACTGTCGTATGAACTGCACTATCTTGTCGGCACCTTTTACGTCGGCAGCGCCTAGTTCACATCTGTTGGACTAGAGATCACAGCTGGTGGATCGGCCCATCGGCGCGCTGTCGTTCGAACTGGAATTTCATTACGTTTCTAGAGATCCTGCCAAGACAACCCTTGACATCAGCTTTACTTCTGACGGCGCGCGATACGTGCATAATTTAACTCCCATTATTTATATCATAGTTTCTTTTCGGTTGCATTACTTACATTCATGAATATACATATGTTGAACATAAATATATGTAAATTCAGAAAACTGGGTCCAAAATACATACAATCAAAACATATGTATCAAGATCAATACATTGTATATATAATCAACGTGGTATGCATAGGCAGATAAGTTACAAGAGTTTCACTGTAAATGATAATGCAAAAAAAAAAAAAAAAAAAAAAAAGTATGTGCCACTCTGCTATCAGAGTAATCCTTCCTGCCACGGACTCCGATCCCTCTGACGTCGACGGCGAACCATTTCACTTGCCTTTTGTTCTCCTGCTTCCCAATCGCCTCTTTACATCTAGAACTGACATAAAATACACGGAATGTAGATTTGGACTTCTTTGTTTTTACTCTGTACTTATGGCAATAAAGTTTTGGCTGTGATTTTCCTTTCCTGATTTAAGTAAATTGTCTAGCTACAAATTGAACAAAAGGCAGGGCGAATGTTCTATACATCCACACAATGGCGGATTCAGGCCCTCCCCCTACTATGATAAACTTTCCATGGCAAACAATTAAGCGATATATAATAATATGTCAATATTTTAGGCCACAAGGTAATAGATTTTGCTCCAAAAAGCTTATAAAATGTCTCTGAAATTCTATATATAAAAACACCACCGGGAATAGCTGCGCCTCCCAATAACTTCGGGGCTTACCCTCCCTTATTACATAATCCGCCCCTTTAGGAACATCCAGGATCTGCCACTACACCAAATCCTCTTTTAGCCCCGGCTAAAACACCTACACGCACGCGCGCACGCGCAAACATACATACAATCACAAACACACACACACACACACACACACACACATTCGCACACACACACAATTTATAGAAAACCAGTTTGAAAGAGAGGGGGAGAAGAAAGGAATGAGAGAGCGATCAATAATTCGTAATTTTCTCCTCTCACTGAGCACGTATGTACTTCCCTGAACACAGTGTCTTAAATATTACATCAGCTCCTTTTATCCAGCACGTCAATAGCAAGGGCGGTCGATCAGCCACAAATTACATTGTGGATGGGGGAGAGGAGAAGGTGATCACGGGGAGATGGGACAAGATATCGAAGGAAAGGCTCAATAGATACAAACTATAGTAAGTGAATTAGCGTATCATATTCATGTATGATTTTAGGAATATTCCTAACGACTATCAAACAGCCCTATCACATATACTAGCTGTGTTGTTGGTTCCTTTGAATTCCGAAAGAATAAAATGCGGATATATTAGAAACACCAGTTATTTATACAAAGTTATTACTGATGGTAATATCTTCACGTCAAATGCCGTCTACGTTTAAGCCGGGTTTGACCAAATGGTATGGAAATCTCTCCGTCACTTGCCGACAGAGACCAAAAGTTCATCCAGAAACAGTCCCGTATCTACATCAATTGGAATAAAAAAGCTCTCTCTCTCTCTCTCTCTCTCTCTCTCTCTCTCTCTCTCTCTCTCTCTCTCTCTCTCTCTCTCTCTCTCTCTCTCTCTCTCTCTCTCTATATATATATATATATATATATATATATATATATATATATATATACATACATACATACATACATACATACATACATATATATATATATGTATATATATATATATATATATATATACATATATATATTCATATATATCTGTGCGTGTGTGTTCTACCGAATGATATGCACTAAGAAAGGAGAGGGAT
>BOPN01000095.1:462500-467500 GCA_017312705.2 Penaeus japonicus
CGTTCCATTCCGATAAATTCCCCGAGCCGCAAGACATCTGCGAGGGAGATAAATTTCTCGATCTGATATGGACATTTGACTCGGTCCATTAAGGATGCCGCAAGACCCCCCCCCCCTCCCGTCCCCTCTTTAAAAAAAGAAAAAAAATCCCCTCCCCCCGCCAGCTCCCCATCGGGCCGAGCGTTCTCGTCGCTGTTTGCTGACCTCTCGCGTTCTTTCCCGGTGCTCTGTTGCCAGGGGGCGGTGGGGGGGGGGGGGGGGGCGTTCTATGTGGTTTTGCCATTGATTTGTTTATTACTGACTCTGCTGAGCTTCTGGCGTTCGCTTTTTATGATGAGGTTTCTTATCTCACGGGCTTGGGCACTGCTAATTACATGCGATGTTCGTTTGTTTGTTTGTGTGTTTATGTGTTTGTGTGTGTGTGTGTGTGTGTGTGTGTGTGTGTGTGTGTGTGTGTGTGTGTGTGTGTGTGTGTGTGTGTGTTTCGCTTTAGTACGAGCGTGTATTTTATAAAAGATGTTTATGTTCTTTATTGAAGTCCACCACATATTTGCATGTAACTCAATACAGCTTCTGAATAATGAATACAGTAGCATTATTCATTATTCGCATGACATGACGTAGCCGTAATGTATCTTGATATAAGTTACCTAAAAGGACAACGAACAAAATCCTTTGTGTGACATTAAAAATCCAACGTCAATAAAATGCAAAACTAAATACAAACATGTACCCCTTTATTATCCTTATCTGGATATAAGGACACTTGCAAGCGCCTATTCTCAAGCCTTTATCAATGCATAACGACCTTAGTTATTCACACAAATGTCCCCCTCAGCCGGCAGATCAATGTGAGTTTTGCTTAGTATGAAACACTGCATTTCCTTCAGCCATGATGAGTGGGCGGGGGAATGTGTGATAACGAGAGAGCATGTGTAGTAATAATGATGACGATTGTAGGAGACGAAAGGGGAAGAAAAAGGGAAGGATGAAGAAGCATAGGAGGAGGAAAAGGAAAAAGAATAAAATGAGGAGGATGAAGATGAAGGATAGGAGATGGAAGAAGGAGAATAGGAGGAGGAGAATGAAGAAGAATAAAAGGAGGAGGGTGAAGATGAAGGATAGGAGGAGGAGGAAGAAGAAGAATAAGGAGGAGGAAGAATAAGAAAGGAGGGAGAAAAAAATATAGGAGAAGGAGAATGAAGATTAATATGAGGAGGAAAAGGAATAATAATAGTAAGAGTAATTTAAAAAAGAAGGATAGGAGGATGAGGACGAATAAGAACATTGAGAGGAGGAGGATGAAGGAGAGTAGGAATGATAATGGCGATGAAGGAAGAAAAGAAATGATAATGACGATGACAGAAAAGACGAAGGGGTAGAGTCGGGAAAAGGAGAGATAAATCAAGAGAAAGAGAATTCGGAAAGACGGCAAATCAGAGGACGAGTCCTAATCATAATCAATAATGATTATAATAAACGACCGGAAAAGAAGAATAGAGGAAAGAAAGAGACGGGAGAAAAGAATGAAGAGAGGTATAAAAGATTCAAGAGGAGGAAACATTATAATATAAAAAAACAAGGGGGAGTGGATGAGAAAAGTATAAATAAATGATGAAGAGGGAGAAATAGTGGAAACCCAGAGGCAAATATCACTTCAAATGGAAATGAGGGGGAAGAAAGCACAGCCATTACGAACTCTGGAATTTGAATAAAGGCTTCAGCAATAACAGGATATAAAGAATGGTCGAGAATTGAGGCTGATTTTTGCAATAAAGATGGCGGCTATTGGATTAGAAATCGCCGTGTGTATTCTCGACGCGTCCTTAGTCAAAGGATATTAACGGTTTCGCCCTGGGAGCCTTCGGTGCTGCAGATCCCTTTCGAAAGAGCATCCCGGCGAATGAGCCGCATAACTTCCCCAAAGACACTCGAGGGAGAGAAACAAGATTTCGGAATCTCATTGGAAGACAAAGAGAACACTAATGTTCACTCAGCCTGGAATCCAACCTTAAGGCCGTTTCCAGGGCAATACATATGGAGACTTTCGCCGTTACGTTATCCGTAGCGCTGTCTGCCAGTCGAGAGTATGTGGCGTTGTGGAGGATATTAAACTCAGCTTCCTCGAGTCTGGGCACCAAAAGCACATTATCCACAGACCTGTAAGTTTAACTCCCCATACTGCTTGATTCACTTGTCAGTTTGACTATCCTAGTCCTAGAGTAATTTACAAAGGCATCATTTTGCAGTAATCGAAGTCCCTTTTTTCTTTTTCTTATTTTAGCTTAGATCCCCTATAGCTCGTAGTAATTGCCGTTTGAATGCCTTGAAAGATATTCCGTTTTCGTCAGTGAAGAGAAAAAACAAACAAATATGCAAAAGGAAATGATGGGAATGGAAAGACCTGGAAAGAGGTTTATGGAAAACCCGGATCCATACCGGGCGTCTGCATGTCTGTAGTTTTCCTCCGGACTAACTAAAGCTAAATTCATCGAAATATATGGATGTTCACTAACCTGTCACCACCAAGAATACAAAGAAAGAGCAGGAAGGAATGGTACAGCTAATAGACTCACAATTTGAAAACATTTTCCCCATTCTCTCACTCTCTCTCTATCTGTCGGTCTGTCTGTCTGTTTGTCTGCCTCTGCCTCTCTCTCTCTCTCTCTCTCTCTCTCTCTCTCTCTCTCTCTCTCTCTCTCTCTCTCTCTCTCTCTCTCTCTCTCTCTCTCTCTCTCGCTCGCTCGCTCTCCCTCTCGCTCTCCCTCTTGGAATTAGGGCAATAACTCACACGTGGCGCAGTTCCGTTTCCATGTTGATATGGTGATATAAAAGTCCCGACTATAAAAAAAAATAAGGGAAAGGAAAAAGGGGAAATCGCAGTAATGGGAGAAAGAGGGAATTAAAATAGATGAAAATGTCAAAAAGGAAAAAAAATAAAAAATAAAAATGAGAGGGGATGAAGAAGAATTAATAATCTAAATGAAAATAAAGAAGAGGGAATAAAGAAGCAGCAAGGAAAGGAAGTAAGTAATGTGGTGTGGTAACGGTGATGATGATGGTGATACCGAGGCTGCTAACGATGGCAGTGACGTTGGACAAAAGACTGATGAGAGGTCAAAAGAAAGAAAAGATATAAAGCAAGGGTGATAGAGAAAGGGGAACACACACACACACACACACACACACACACACACACGTATGTGTAGACCGACCATTTCAATACCATTTCCTATTTGTATTTATTTTCCAAAAAGCGAAGTCTGATACTATAACGACGAACAAATCGCGTAGCTTCATATCCACATCACCAAGCAAATTTCATCTTGGTTTCCCGAAACAAAATGAAAAGAAGGAAAAGATAAATCCCACTGACCAAAACACTAGGTACTCCCAAAGCCGGGATTCCCTTGGCCGCGGTGAATGCCTCCTATAGGCCGACCCGTGTCTGCCCGACAGGTTATATAGGCTTAGTGTAAGGTCCGGTAATTGCCTCGGGGTTTCCCTTTCACGCTGCTTAACACGGAAGAAAACCAATTTGTTTGCCGAGAGTGATTAATCCGGACGGGATCGCGGAAATTAAGTAACAGCGCGGGTGGAGGGAGTGTGTGTTGCTGATTATGAGGGGAAAGATTCCCCGCCCTCACTCTCGCTTTTCCCTTGCACGCGCCCGTATGTTTGCCTGCGGGGATTAACCAGGAGATTGTGGCCAGACTGAGGTCGCCTGGATCCGGGCTTCCTCTCGCACCGAGGGTCGTTCTTTAAATAGTTTCCGTAAACATCTTCATTGGTAGTTCACTAAGTGTCCCTCTAAGTGCTCCTCGCGTTTCTTTGCAGGAACTGGTTTTACGGCGGGAAAGAAATACAGGTCTGATTCTTGTTGGGATTCACTATTCCTGCTTTTTGTAAGTGTGCAGACATATATGTATACATATACACAGCTACACAAACACACACACCCACACACACACACACACGATGATATAGATACAGTGAGAGACCAGCAGCAAAGGGAGAGACATATATATATATATATATATATATATATATATATATATATATATATATATATATAGATAGATATAGATAGATAGATAGATAGATAGATAGATAGATAGATAGATAGATAGATAGATAACGATAGATAAGTGGATAAGTAGACACAGTGTGCATTTAAGTTTGCACGAACCCGCGTGCTGCCAGCCCATCCTGCTCCTTTTACAAGATGAGATCACTGAGAAACAAGCTTTTTCCGTGAGAAATCTTTCCCTGTCTCCTCCCCACTCGCAGGGCTCCCGCGTCCTCATCACCCGCCTTCTTCTTCGCCATAAAAAACAGAATCCTATTAACTCCTTCCTCTTGAGTGCGTGTGTGTGTGCGGTTAGAAGCAGGATGACGAACGAGGGCGGAACAGGAGAGACGGAGGAGAGGGCTCGCGAGATCCGGGGACGAGCACTCAAATTAGAACCCGACACTCGCACGCCCGTAAGGAGACACAGCACTCACGCAAATATGCAGGTGCATGCAAACGTACTGACACAAGGGAATCATACTTGAATGCGCGCAGGATCGTGCGTTTGTAAAGAGGATCCTCTTTGACGTATCTAAATTTTGAAGTATAACAATTATGTAAGACTCGCACACACTCTTTCTTTCCTCCCTCCCTCCTTCCCCCCCTCCTCTCTCTCTCTCCGTCTCTCTCTCTCTCTCTCTCTCTCTCTCTCTCTCTCTCTCTCTCTCTCTCTCTCTCTCTCTCTCTCTCTCTCTCTCTCTCTCTCTCTCTCTCTCTCTCTCTCTCTCGCTCGCTCTCTCTCTCTCTCTCTATCCTTATCTCTAGTGCTACAACAGACCTTTCCAAATCTAAGTGTTCGTAAACATACATTGGCATAAATTCTGTAAAAACAATTCTCTCCCCAACTCACATGTTTCTGGCAATCGATTGAAAGCTGTTTTCTTTTCTTTATCCTTGAAAGTGTTTACACAGTTAAAAACAAGACCCT
>BOPN01000095.1:493054-495554 GCA_017312705.2 Penaeus japonicus
TCTAATGGAAAATAAAGTAAGGAAAAGGACAAAAATAAATGATTAATATTATATTCTAGTTTCCGCACCAGAACTTTTTCTCCTTTTCTTTCTATATCTCCCCTCAACATTTTTTCTCATTCTTTTATTAATCACACACACACACACACACACACACACACACACACACACACACACACAATACGAGGTCGTTCGATACTACGATAGCCGCAAAGAAGTGGCAGATAATCTGACTACAACTATGGCTCATACGTTACCAAAGGGTCGTTATGTGATTGCATAAGGCCCTATGGCTATTAAAGGTGTATGCAGGTGTCGGATCGTCTCAGGTGTTTTGAAAGGATCGTTGTTGATATCAAAGGTGCAGTGGAGGTGCTAATGGGTTGTTGTTGGTGCCAAAGGGTCGTTGGTGGTGTCAAAGGGTCGTTGGTGATATTAATAGGTAATTGGTGCCAAAGGGTCGTTGGTGGTACTAATAGGTAATTGGTGCCAAAGGCTCGTTGGTGGTGTCAAAAGATCGTTGGTGGTTAGGTTATTGATGGTAATACAGTACAGTTGTCGGTCTAAAACGATAGGACGTGGTTTCAAAAAGCTGTTAAACGGACTTGGTGCCAAAAAGCAATCAGTAGTGTCAAAATTTCATGATTCTTTGCGTGAAAAATAAATGCATGGATAGTATAAGGTTGTCTTGCTGGTAATTATTAGATTCAGGGACTGTCTAAATTAGTAATTTTTAAAAGTAGTGGTTGTAAGAAGCTAAGAATTATGAATATGGAAATAGAAAATCAAATATTAAGCTTGCATGATATGATATCTAGCTATAATTAACATATTTTTGTAGGATACTTGAATACTCTAAGGTGGTCGTGGGTGGTGATAGATGGTCCTCCGTCAAGATGGAAAGACTGTAAGTGTGGTGAGAGGACAAAGTGATGAGTGATGAGGTGGGTGATGCAGTGTTTAAAGTGCCATCTTGTTTCCTTTCTTCTTCACCATCAATCTCTCTTTTTCTATTATCATCACCTGTCACTCATCAGTTGCCCAAGAGATTCCTTCAGGAGATGAAGGAGAAGGGGAAGAAGAGGAGGGGTGAGAGGGGGAGGAGGAGGAGGAGGGAGTGAGAGGGGAAGGAGGAAGAGGAGGTGGAGGAGGGGGAAGATGAGGAGGAGGAGGAGGAGGGTGGTTAAGAGGAGGATGATTAAGACGAAGTGAAGGAAGAGGATGAAGAAAAGTGGAAGAAAAAAGAATTAGCATTAAAAGAAGAAGCAGGGGAAGGAAGAAAGAAAGAGGGAGAGAGAGAGAGAGCGGGAGGGGGGGGGCGGATGTTAGATAAATCTGTTCTTTGTGGTTACTTGCTTGTCAAGGTTGATGTGGCTGCACCTCGTCTTAATAATGTGCTCGTTTCTTCATTCCTGAGTTCATTTACTCACTTGCTTATCAATCTCTGATCACACACACACACAGGGAGAGAGAGAGAGAGAGAGAGAGAGAGAGAGAGAGAGAGAGAGAGAGAGAGAGAGAGAGAGAGAGAGAGAGAGAGAGAGAGAGAGAGAGAGAGAGAGAGAGAGAGAGAGACCCACACACATAAACACTTCAAAAACAAACCTCCATTCCTTTCCTCAAAGACATTGCTCTAAAGGCAAAGAGAAAAGACACATCTCACCTCTCACGCCAACTCTCCTAAACATCTCCCAAGCCTCCCCTCCCCCTCCCCTTCCACCCATATCCCAACCCCTCGCCTTCATACCCCTCACCCCATCCCCACTTTCCTAAACTACTCCCCCCCCCACCCCCACCCCCACCATACATTCATACAACCACCCTCCTATCCACACAACCCCCCCTCTCTCTCCCACTACCACCCTTTTACTCCCCCTTCTCTCTCACTCCCCATCCTAACCCCCCAACCCCTCTCCATCCCATCCCCTCCCCTCCCCCTCCCCCTCTCTTCGCCTTCAAGAGCCCGAGCATTATCCAGCGGAGGAAATAATATTAATAACGACGTCGATTCTCGAGAGCTGGAATTTTCGTGTTGGATAATTAGCGCTGGGTGTGAGGAGAGGGAGGGGTAGGGGGAACGGGGGGAGGAAAGGAGAGGGAGGGGTAGGGGAAACGGGGGGAGGAAAGGAGATGGAAGGGTAGGGGGTACGGGGGTGAGGAGAGAGGGGAGGAAAGGAGATGGAGGGGTAGGGGAACGGGGGGAGAAGAGGAATGGGGCGGAGGAGGGGAAGAAGGAAAGTAGGAAGGAGGTGGGAGGTAAGGAAGAAAATAATGGGGAGGTGTGAGCGGAGGAAGGAGATGAGGGGGAAGGTGATAGAGGAAGTGGAGGGATATGGAGGAAGGAGAAGACAGAGGGAGGAAAAGAGGAAGGAGATGAAGGGGGAGGAAGGAGGAGACGAGGAACAGGAGAAACGAGATGAAGGAGTTAAAGGAAGAAGATGGGAAGGCAGAGAAAGATGAAAGAGGCAAAGGAAGGACGGCAGACACGAGTTTGAAAAGA
>BOPN01000095.1:503054-505554 GCA_017312705.2 Penaeus japonicus
CAGTACAAATACGAAGAGAGAGAGAGAGAGAGAGAGAGAGAGAGAGAGAGAGAGAGAGAGAGAGAGAGAGAGAGAGAGAGAGAGAGAGAGAGAGAGAGAGAGAGAGAGAGAGATGAATGATTCAATGATTGTGTGTGTATATATATATATATATATATATATATATATATATATATATGTATATATATATATATATGTATATATATATATATGTAGACAGATAGATAGATAGATAAATAGATAGATAGAGATAGAGATAGATACAGATATAGATATAGACAGACAGATAGAGAAAGAGAAAAAAAAGAGAGAAAGAAAGAGGGCAAGCGAGCAAACGATTCAGTGAGCTGAATACATGCGTCTTCAAATAACTACACACTAACGACAGATTCTCTCTTCCAGGTTAACATTAACGTTCGCAAACCTTCCCAGCCTTAAGGAGATGTGTCCCGGATGTCAAACGCATGCATCAGGAAGGAGGTAGATGGATGGATGGTCGGCGTGGTACTTCACTCGTGTTCACTGATACCTCTTGGAGGAGGTAATCGAAATATGTGTGTTTATTAAGGAACGCGAGACCTAATGGTAAGAAACAATAGTGATAAACAGGTTAGATGGAAAGCATAAAAGTCACACTCACACTCACACTCACTCTCTCACACACACACAAACACACACACACACACACACACACACACACACACACACACACACACACACACACACACACACAATCCACCCTCTCCCCCTATCCCCCTCCCCTCCTACACCCCCGAGCACGTGCAGCCGTGAACGCGTACGATCGCCAAGGGGAAAACAAGGCCGTGTAATGAAGCTTATATTTGCGTTAGAGTCGCCATGTAAACAAACACAGATGGGACTTAACCTTACAGCACCTATATGGTCCGCGCTCGAGACCAGGTCATGCGTCTTATATTATTTTCTTTATTCATATCGTGGTATCAAAAGAGAATGGGATGGGAAGGAGAAGGTGAAAAGAAGGAGAGAAGAAATAAAAATCGCTGATTTAAGGAAATTTAGAGAATAAGGAGAAAGGGGGTGGGATTTATGAAGAGAGGAAAAGAGACGCCAGGAGAAAAGGGGAAAAAGAAAACAATACAGACACTTGGATTAAAAAAAACAATATGTAGTAGGTTCCTCCCCTCCCCCCTCCTTACCTACCTCTCACCCTCCCTCCCTCCCTACCTCTTACCCTCCCTCCCTCTCTCTCGCTCCCTCCCTCCCTCTCACTCCCTCCTTCTCTCTCACTCCCTTCCTCTCTCTCATTCCCATCCTCCCTCTCTCTCTCTCTCCTTTCTTCTCTTATCTTCCCTCCCTTCCTCCCTCTCTTTCCTTCCCTCCCTTCCTCCCTCTCTTTCCTTCCCTCCCTTCCTCCCTCTCTTCCTCCTTTCCCTTCAAAGGAAGTGCCACGACCCGCGAACGACGACTTACGACCGTATCGGAGTCGTCGGTCAAGCTTTTGGTCGTTGCTATACAAGTGATTACGTACATCTCAAAAGGATGAGGTAACATAGGTTATCCTCACCCCAATCTTAGTCCCTCTTTGGGCTCACATATATTTAACAAAACCTTACAGCTATGTCAACATGTTGAAATATATACAGAGCAAAAGACGGGTCAATCACAAGCATACACAATTAAATGTTTACATATCAGGAGAACGATATAACAGTATGGATTATCACCCTCAGCATGCAAGGTCCTCTCCTAAGGTCACATGATTACATACTTGAAATATGTGGCGCACATATATGTTAATAATATATATGTATGCTTCCGGAGGAAAGAATTTATCAGAAAGTCAAGAAGTCTGTTTGTATTTAACAGGATGATGTATCATAAATGATATTCATTCACATCTCAATAAAATCCTACTTGGGCTATCGTAGTCTCGGCAGAAGGGAAGTCACAATCGGGTATACACTGTTGTCAACTACAATTATGTGGTGAGAGAGAGAGAGAGAGAGAAAGGAGAGAAAGAGAGAGAGATTGTATGAGTAGGTGAATACAAAGGGGAAATGATAAGGGAAAGAGAAAGAGAAAGAAAAAGAAAAAAGAGAAAAAGACTTAAAGGAAGAAAGAGAAACAAAACATAGCGAGAATACGAGAATAAGAAGCCGAATAGGAGACCGAGCAAGAGGCCACGTTAATTACGCACATATTTCTCCACGTTCAAATGAAGCTTCCCTTCTCATTTTCAGCTAAAATTGTTTATGAAACCATAATTTACGATCTTCCTCCGGACTTAATTTGACTTGCAGGAGGGAAAAGGCTCGCAAAAAATGAAGAAGACGGAGAAGGTAGGTGAAAAAGGAGGAGGAGGAGGAGGAGGAGGAGGAGGAGGAGGTGGAGAAGAAGAAGGAAAGAAAGACGGAAGAAGGCAGGGAGGAAGGGAGGTTGAGTGACAGACAGACAGACGAGATAGATAGATAGATAAATAGAAAGAGAGAGAGAGAGATACAGACAGATAAACAGGACA
>BOPN01000095.1:508054-540554 GCA_017312705.2 Penaeus japonicus
CACCCTTCCTCTCTCCAGGTAATTAGTAAGGGGAAATGCAAGTGGCCATCGACTCAAGCATTTGAGGGTTACAGGTCCCAAGCAGGTTGCCTAACAACGAGAGGTCATTAGGGTAGTGCTGCAGGTCGTTACGGAGACGGATGTTTAGGGGGTGGGGGAGGGGGTAGGAAGGGGGACAGGGGGTTTATAAGGGATCGAGAAGACGGGGATAGGAGAGGAGCAGGGGGATAAGTAGGGAGGCAGGGAAGTAGGGCCAGAGAGGGCAGAGGGGAAGGGAGCTGGGGTTAGGAGACAGAGGGGGTGGCAGGAAAGTAGGAGGGCAGAAGGGCAGAGAGGAAGGGAGCAGGGGGATAGGAGACGGGGGGGGGGGGGCGAGTGCGACGGCCGAGCGCGCCGGGTCGCCCCTGTTCGTGCGTGACCCGACAAGCGACTCGGCAATTAACTTATGGGCTTGTTCGGGTTCCGGTGTCTCTGCCTTGACAGCTTGGGGAGGGGGTAAGGGAGGGGTGGGGGGTGGGGAGGGGATGGGGATTAAACAGGGGGATGGGGAAAGGGAAGGGGGTTAAATAGGGGATGGGGAGGGGGATTAAATAGGGGGATGGGGAAGGGGATTAAATAGGGAGATGGGGGTTGTACAGGAAAGAGGGTTAAATAGGAGGAAGGGGGTTAGGTAGAGGGAAAGGGGTTAGGGGAGGGGAAATAGGTGATGGGGAATAGTTAAAGTATGGGGAGGGGGCTACCTGGGAGATCAGGTACGGTATGGGTAGGGGGTTTGGGGTTAAGATGGGTAAGGATAGGAGGGTTGGGGAGTGGGGGAGGAGATGGGTGATGAGGGAAGGTAAGTTAGGGGGAAGGGTTGGTTGGGGGTTGGGGAGGGAAAAGGGGTGAGAGGAGGGGAAAAAGAAGGGTTGAGGGGTTGGGGGGGTTGGGGAGGGAAGAGGACCGGGGGTAGGGGGGAGGAAAAGTGTGAACGGTCACTATGATTTATGTTTCATTAGAGGTCTTATAACACTGAATTTTATTAGAAGTAAAAAACTAAATGAGTATGACGGAGGGGAAGCGAAGAAAGGGAAGGAATAAGGGAGGGAGCGAGGGAGCGAGGGGGAGAGGAAGAGCGAGAAAGCGAGAGAGAGAGAGAGAGAGAGAGAGAGAGAGAGAGAGAGAGAGAGAGAGAGAGAGAGAGAGAGAGAGAGAGAGAGAGAGAGAGAGAGAGAGAGAGAAAGCGAGCGAGTGAGAGAGAGAGAGAGAGAGAGAGAGAGAGAGAGAGAGAGAGAGATAGAGAGATAGAGAGAGAGAGAGAGAGAGAGAGCGATAGAGCAAGAGAGCGAGCGATCGAGAGAGAGCAAGAGAGAGAACGATAGAGCGAGCGAGCGAGCGAGAGAGACAGAGAGAGAGAGAGAGAGAGAGAGAGAGAGAGAGAGAGAGAGCGAGAGAGAGAGAGAGAGAGAGAAGTCCCATCTGTCCACCTAACAACCAAGCAACTTCAGACGCCAATGTCATTCTATTTTTCCCAACTCCACTCGGCCATAAACACGGACACAACTCCTATAAACTGTTGGATTGCTCTGTTTGTTGCAATGCAATCGGAAACGACATCGGAGGGACACGGAGAGACATGAAGAAGGGATGAGGAAGACGTGAATAAAGGAAGGAATAGAGATGTGAGGATATGAATAGATGGATGAAAAGAACTGTGAAGCAAGAAAGGACTAGAGATGTAAATAAATTAATTTGTTGGATGAAGGGGATGTGAGATGTAATTAATTTAATAGTTGGATGAAGGAGATTTGAATAAAGGAAGAAATAAAGAGATGTGAAGAAATTAATAGCTGGGTGAAGGAGATGTGAATAAATGAAGGAAAAAAGGAAATGTGAAGAAATTAATAAATAGATGGATGACAATAGTGCGAAGATGAATAAAAAAAACGAATAAAAGATGAAATTAAGAAATTAAGGAAATAAAGATTAGAGACAATCCTAGAATGGAGGGAGAAGAAGAAAGAAAAAACAAACAAACAAACAGCCCCACCAAAAATAATAATAATAAAGAAGGGAGGAGGAAAAAAACGTTAATAGGAATAAAGGGAAGGTAAACAAAAGGGGAAAAATAATATGGGAGAAGTAGAGAGACAGAAAAAATAGCAACCGAAAAAATGACAAGGAAATGAAAAGACTAAACAATACGTATTCCGAGGCTCCTCTATATCTTCTTCTTCTTCTTCTCCTCCTCCATCCCTTTCTTCTACTCTTCCTCTTCTTCTTCTTCTTCCTCTTCCTCTTCCTCTTCCTCTTCCTCTTCCTCTTCCTCTTCCTCTTCCTCTTCTTCTTCTTCTTCTTCTTCTTCTTCTTCTTCTTCTTCTTCTTCCTCCTCCTCCTCCTTCTTCTTCTTCTTCTTCTTCTTCTTCTCTTCCTCCCTCCTGCTCCTGCTTCTACTTCTACTTCTACTTCTACTTCTACTCCTCCTCCTCCTCCTCCTCTTCCTCCTGCTCCAGCTCTTCCTCCTCCTGCTTCTCTGCCTCCCAAGTGCTACCGGTGTCTCTGTTCCTCCTCCTCCTCAATCCTCCTATCTCCTCTCCTTCTTCTTCCTTTTCCTCCTCCTATTTCTTCCTTTTCTTTCTCCTCTTCCTCTTCCTCTTCATACTCCCCTTATTCTTGTTCCTGTTCTTCCTCCTCCTATCGCCTCCTGTTCCTGTTCCACCTACTCGTACTTCCTCCTTCCTTTTCTTTTTCCTCCTTTTCCATCTCTTTATCCTTCTCTACCCTCCTCCTACTCCTCCTCTATGTCCTTCTCTTTCCTTTCCTCCTCCTCCCATTCCTCCTCTTTCTCCTCTATCTCTTCCTATTCGCCATATTCCTCCTTTTCCTCTATCTCCTTCTCGTCTCTCTCTCTCTCTCTCTCTCTCTCTCTCTCTCTCTCTCTCTCTCTCTCTCTCTCTCTCTCTCTCTCTCTCTCTCTCTCTCTACCATTGCATTTACCTGCCTGTCTCTTTATATCTACATGTCTCTCCTAATATGCAAAATTCGTCGTCTAGCGCTACGAATGAACAAATTGCAATTCTTGCCATTGCAACGTTGATCCGTAATTCCCTTGTATCACATAATGAAATTCAACATTTTACAAGCGACTTGTATTATGTAACACTATCTATGTCTCTCTGTGACTGCCTCTGCCTCTGCCTCTCTCTCTCTCTCTCTCTCTCTCTCTCTCTCTCTCTCTCTCTCTCTCTCTCTCTCTCTCTCTCTCTCTCTCTCTCTCTCTCTCCCGTCAACCCATCCACCGCGACTCAACAACGAACTCACCCTTTTCCCTCCCCCTCCCTCCAACCCACTCAACCCGCCACCAATAACCTCCACCAAATAACTGACTCAACCCCCTCCCCCTTGCAACCATCAACACAACACAACTCTTCCCCCTTTCCTCCTCCATCCCCAACATCAACTATTTCCCCCCTCCCCTTTCCTCCACTAAACCCCATCAACCCACTCAACACCCCCCCCCCCCTCACCCCTCCACCTCCCCCTCCCCGAGAAGAACCGAACGCCAACCTAAATAACAATGCATCTGCCTCCCTATTTTTCCACGGGTGAATCAAGCGTAATTAACTTAAACAGCTTCCAAAGGGGCGGTGAAGTGGAAGGCCGGGGAGAAACTGGAGACGAAAAGTGGGGGTGGGGGTGGTTGGGGGGGAAGGATGAAGAGGAAGGGGAAAAGGGGAGGGAAGGGGGAGAGGGGAGGGAAGGGGTGAAGAGGAAAGGTGAACAGGAAGGGGGAGGAGAGATAGAGAGAGGGAAGGGAGGGGGGAAAGGTAGGGAAATGGGAGGAGGAAGAGGGGGGGAGACGGAAGGGTAAAGTGGAAGGGGGGGGGGGGGGGGGAAGGGGGAAGGGAAGGGGGAAGGATGAAGAGGAAGGGAAAAGGGGCGAGGAAACGGTGAGGAGCAGGGAGGGGAGATGGGGCGACTAAAGGAAGGGGGAGAGGATAGGGAAAAGAGGAAGAGGGGGAAGAGGGAAGGAAGGAAGGAGGAGGGAGGAGGAAGATGGAGGAAGAAGTGGGGAAGAGGGAAGGGGAGAAGGAAATGGTGGAGGAGGGGAAGAAGGAAGGGAAAGAGAAAGAGGAGGGGAAGGGGGAGGGGGAAGAGGAGGAGGGAGGGAAAGGGAAGAATAATGGAGGAGGGAGACGGATGGGGAATGGGGGATGGGAAGTGGGGATAGGGATGTGAAGAAGGGAGAGGGAGGAAGAGGGGAAGGATAAGGCAAGGTACAAGAGGTAGAGGGAAGAGAAAGGATGAGGAAAAAAAGAAGAGGGAGAGCGAAGGGTAAGGAAGGGAAGGGAGAAAGGAGGGAAAGAGGAGTGAAGAGGAAGGGAGCAGAAGAGAGAAGAATGAGAGAGGTCAAGGATTAAGGAAGGAGATAGGGAGGGGGGGGCTGTAGATAGGAGGGTGATTTGGATGAGGATTACTAAGCAGGGAACGGATGGGATTGGGAAGGGAGATAAGATAAAGGGGGAAAAAAGTGAAAATCGATTACATAAAAACGTATCGGATATACTAATAAGAACACAATGCAATCACGAACTGTCACTCTCTCCCTCTCTCTTTCTCTTTCTCTCTTTCTCTTACTCTCTCTCTCTCCTTCTCTTTTTTTCTCTATCTCGCTCTCTCTCTCTCTCTCTCTCTCTCTCTCTCTCTCTCTCTCTCTCTCTCTCTCTCTCTCTCTCTCTCTCTCTCTCTCTCTCTCTCTCTCTCTCTCTCTCTCTCTCTCTCTCTCTCTCTCTCTCTCTCTCTCTCTCTCTCTCTCTCTCTCTCTCTCTCTCTCTCTCTCTCTCTCTCTCTCTCTCTCTCTCTCTCTCTCCTTCTCTTTTTTTCTATCTCGCTCTCTCTCCCCCTCTATCTCTCATACAATAAAAAACAAACACACAAACGCATACAAAAAAAATAAAAAGATAAATCCCATGAAAAAGGAGACGTAAAATAACCCAAATAAAGCTGGACTTATAAAGAGGACTACATTAACCCAGCCAGAAAGGGGAGAGAGCGAATGAAAGTAAAGATTAGAGGGGAGAGAGAAAATTTGAGTGAGGGGAAAGTGGACGGGGCGAGGGGAGGTAACATGCGAATAAGGAGGAGAAACAGAGAAGGGTGAAGGAGGGATAGACCCCCCAAAAAAAAAAAAAAAAAAAAAAAAAAAAAAGGGGGGAAAATGTTTATCAGAAAGCGGGTGCTATCTTGATACATGACTTCGGGTCCTTCAACTATTCAGCGCTACGGAGACCAGAGCTATTTCACCCTGTTGCTAAGCCCCATAGGTGATGCTTGTTCGCTTCACACTTTTTTAATGGCCTTTTTTTATCATCTGGTCGAGGTCATCAGTGTTCATTTATATGGTTTTATTACGCAGTGTTTAATGATGAAGGCCGTTGGTAACTTTGTGTGGTGTAGGAGCAGGTGAATTAGCCGGAAGTGGTAATTTATACATCGAGATTGGTCTGATATATTGTAAGTGAATGAAGTGAGAAGGGGGAGGGAAATAAAGGAGAGGGGGAGAGGGAGAGGGAGAGGGAGAGGGAGAGGGAGAGGGAGGGGGAGGGGGAGAAGGAGAGAGAGAGAGAGAGAGAGAGAGAGAGAGAGAGAGAGAGAGAGAGAGAGAGAGAGAGAGAGAGAGAGAGGGAGAGAGAGAGAGAGAGAGAGAGAGAGAGAGAGAGAGAGAGAGAGAGAGAGAGAGAGAGAGAGAGAGAGAGAGAGAGAGAGAGAGAGAGAGAGGCAAATGAAACAGGGTAAAAAAAAGAAAGGAAAAGAGAGAGGTTAAAAACGTAATCACATATATATAAATCTCCCCAAATATAGTTCCCACCCCAATAGGATGAACTCTCCAAATACATTTTTTCCATGAACTGAAAACAAAAAAAACGTGGAATATTTCCTTTTGCTCGATTATCATAGTATATTGGATTATCATTTTTCATTTTTTATTTATTCATTTTTCGTCTTCCAATATCCGCGTCCAAACCGGACAGAGAGAACCTAACTTTCATCGGAACAAACGTATAACCTACAATTGCAAAAAATGTTGCACAATTCATTGCAACACCAATTATATTTTACTAGTTCACGGGGAAAAAATAAAAAAGGGCAAAGAAAATATATGGCAAAAGGCCGTGTACAAAACCGTGCGCTGCACTGTACAACGTACAAGTTATAATGGAACAACCTTCACGCCGAGATACAAAAGCTGGGTTGGATTACATCCATGTCACATTCGGGCACAAAATGCACGACACAGGATACGGAGTGGGGGCGGGCAGAGGCAGAGGGGAGGGGAGGGGAGGGGAAATATGCGAGTTTTGTTATGTAATTGTCACAATGTTGACAGGGTAGCAACCTCCCCCTCCCCCCTTCCATCCCCTTTACCCACGCATCCCTACCTACCCTCTTCGGCCGTGGCACACACACCTCCCTTCCACACTCCAGGCCAGCTGCATGTCACGGCGCTGTCAGCCACGTCCGTCATATCGCTTTCATGCTGGACTTGGACGAGGAGACGTTTTTGTGATGGTGATGATGCCCCGTGGACTCGCCCACTCGCCCGCTCGCTCACTCGCTCGCTCGCTTGCCGCCGGGTTTGTTTACACTCGGTTTGGCTCGGAGGAATGGAGGGCGCGCGTGCTGGTTCGTGTCCGCTCTTGTTGCTAGGCCTCCTCGGGGTCGGGGAGATGTACGGTGGAGCGAGTAGAAGTAGAAGAAGAAGAAGAAGAAGAAGAAGAAAGAGGAGGAGGAGGAGGAGAAGATGAAAGCGATGATGAAGGAGATGGTGAGGGTGAAGAAGAAGAGAAGGAAGAAATAGAGGTCGATGGTGAAAACGAAGACGATGAAAGAGAAAAGGCAAATGAAGAAGAACAGGAAGAAGCGGAATTAGAAAAAAAGTAGAAATAGGAGTAGAAACTAATAGAAAAAGGAAATGAAATAAAGAAACAAATGAGGGAGGAAATGAAAGAAAATAATGAAAAAGAAGAAGAACAAAACGGGAATAACAAAACGAGAGGAAACTTCTCTCCGCAGACTGCAAAGACCGTAGATCCGAAGAAACAACAGCAAAGCGCCCTCTCTCACTCACCCCCCCCCCCCCACCCACCCATTCCCTCCCCCTCCCTCCATCGGAAGGACCAGTCATCAGTCAAGAAACCACCGACTCGCCGACTGATGACTTACACTGTTGTGAGCAAGAGACACTCGCTATGGGCGTTGGGCGGATTTTGACGTCGACCGGAAAACTCCCGAGCTGCCACGTGTGTATTTTCCTTCGGATCGGGCGGGCATCACGAGGGCTTGGCAAGGGTGTACTTTGTCAACAGTGAAAGCGGGCGACATGACACGACACAGTACACCACCGGGCGCGAAGTGTCGTGTTACAGAGATTATCGGCGTTCGCAGGCATGCTGTAATAAATAGTCTGGTATGCGTTTGGGCATGGGTGCTTCTACAAACGGGCGAGGTTCGGAAAGTGGGTTCTCAGAGTGGGCTTTTGCTCTTTTGATTTAAGATTGGGTATTGGGTATTTTACTGTTACTGATTTTATATATTTAGTTATCTATCTATCTATCTACACACACACACACACATATATATATCTGGGTCTTCGATTATTTCCTTATTTCAGTCTCTCTCTCTCTCTCTCTCTCTCTCTCTCTCTCTCTCTCTCTCTCTCTCTCTCTCTCTCTCTCTCTCTCTCTCTCTCTCTCTCTCTATCTAAATAAAAAAGATTTTCCTTCCATCCCTCGGCCTTCATACCCTCCAGCCGTCCATAATCACTCCTTTAGCTCATAACTTACTCCATTTTCTTTTGTTGTGAGTCTGACACTGGGTTATAATCCCCCTCCCCCCACATACACACACCCCTCCCATCTTTCTTTCTTTCTCTCTCTCACACACACACACACAGCCACTTCCCTCCGTCCCCTCTCCTCTCTTCACTCTTACCCGCCCCAAACACACTCCCTTCCCTCCACTCCCTCTCTTCTCTCCACTCCTTCCGATTCCATCCACTCACTCTCCTCTCCCTCCCCTTCTATCTGCTCACTCTCCCCACTCTTACTTTCTTTCAACTCCTTCTCCCCTCGTTCTCCTTCCCTCCACTCTCTTTCTCTCCCCCTTCCCCTTCCTTTCACTCCCTCTTCCCTCCTTCCCCATCCCTCCATCCCCTCCACCCCCTTCTCCATCCCTCCACTCCCCTCTCCCTTCTCTCTATTCAACCGCCCTTTCTTCCACTCCACTTCCCTTCCCTCCACTCTCTCTCTCTCCCCTTGTTCCCCTTCCCTCCTATACACACCAGAAGACACACTCCCTCTACGACCTTCCTCTCAGTCCCATAACAAGGCTCACTACGTCATCCAAACAACAGGAGGCCTACTATGTCTTCCTAGGCCTATTTCACCCGTTTTCTATGGCCCTCGTTTTCTTCGTCAATGGCATAAGAGGGAAGTGTTTACGCGAAAGAGAGAGAAAAAATTAGCATATTCAAAAGTAAAGAAATAACGCTCTTTTCAAGCTCCTTGAATGCGAGCTTTTACACAAACCTGATATAGACGATTTTTTTTTTTTTTTTTTTTTTTTTTTTTTTTTTTTTTTTTTTTTTTTTTTTTTTTCTCTCTCTCTCTCTCTCTCTCTCTCTATCTCTCTCTCTCTCTCTCTCTCTCTCTCTCTCTCTCTCTCTCTCTCTCTCTCTCTCTCTCTCTCTCTCTCCCTCTCTTGTAACTCTTGGTCGTCTTCTTCGTTTCTTTACGAGCATTTCACATGAGCTCCCTTCACCTTTCTCTTATTCCCTCTCCTCCTCCTCCTCCTCTCTCTAACTCCCCTTTCTCCTTCGCTCCCTCTCCTCCCCCTCCCCTTTCTCCTCCCCCTATCTCTCTAACTCCCATTTCGCCTACCCTCCCTCCCTCTCTCTAACTCCCCTTTCTCCTTCCCTCCCTCACCTCCCCCTCTCTCTCTAACTCCCCTTTCTCCTTCCCTCCCTCTCATCCCCCTCTCTCTTTAACTTCCCTTTCCCCTTCCCTCCCTCTCCTCCCCCTGTCTCTCTAACTCCCCTTTCTCCTCCCTCCCTCCGTCTTTAACTCCCCTTTCTCCTCCCCCTCCCTCTCTAACTCCCCACCCTCTCCCCCTGTCTCTCAAACTCCCCTTTCCCCTTCCCTCCCTCTCCTCCCCCTCTCTCTCTAACTCCCCTTTATCCTTCCCTCCCTCACCTCCCACTCTCTCTCTAACTCCCCTTTCTCCATCCCTCCCTCTCCTCCCCCTGTCTCTATAACTCCCCTTTCTCCTTCCCTCCCTCTCCCCCCCCTGTCTCTCACTCCCCTTTCTCCTCCCTCCCCTCCGTCTTTAACTCCCTTTCTCCTCCGCCTCCCTCTCTAACTCCCCCACCCTCTCCCCCTGTCTCTCCAAACTCCCCTTTCCCCCTTCCCTCCCCCTCTCCTCCCCCTCTCTCTCTAACTCCCCTTTCTCCTTCCCTCCCTCACCTCCCACTCTCTCTCTAACTCCCCTTTCTCCTTCCCTCCCTCTCCTCCCCCTGTCTCTCTAACTCCCCCTTTCTCCTTCCCTCCCTCTCCTCCCCCTGTCTCTATAACTCCCCTTTCTCCCTTCCCCCCCCCTCTCTCTCTAACTCCCCTTTCTCCTTCCCTCCCTCTCACTCCCCCTCTCCCTCTATAACTCCCCTTTCTCCTCCCCCTCTCTCTCTCTAACTCCCCTTTCTCCTTCCCTCCCTCTCCTCCCCCTCTCTCTCTAACTCCCCTTTCTCCTCCCTCCCTCTCCTCCCCCTGTCTCTCTAACTCCCCTTTCTCCTCCCTCCCTCTCTCTCTAACTCCCCTTTCTCCTTCCCCCCCTTCTCTCTCTAACTCCCCCTTTCTCCTTCCCTCCCTCTCTCTCTAACTCCCCTTTCTCCTTCCCCCCTCTCTCTAACTCCCCTTTCTCCTTCCCTCCCTCTCCTCCCCCTGTCTCTCTCGCTCCCCTTTCTCCTCCCCTGTCTCTCTAACTCCCTTTCTCCTTCCCTCCCTCCTCCCCCTGTCTCTCTAACTCCCCTTTCTGCTCCCCTCCCTCTCTTCCCCCCGTCTCTCTAACTCCCCTTCCTCCTTCCCTCCCTCTCCTCCCCTCTCTCTCTAACTCCCCTTCTCCCTTCCCTCCCTCTCCTCCCCCTGTCTCTCTAACTCCCCTTTCTCCTTCCTCCCCTCTCTCCCTGTCTCTCTAACTCCCCTTTCTCCTTCCCCCCCTCTCTTTAACTTCCCTTTCTCCTTCCCTCCCTCTCCTCCCCCTGTCTCTCTAACTCCCCTTTCTGCTCCCTCCCTCCGTCCATCCTTCCTGCCTCTTCGCCCCATGCCGTAAGAACGCCATCCAAACAAAGCAGTCGCATCTTCCTCACTCCATTAACCACCGATAAATATTATTTCCTTCGGGGGTAAATAATGGAAAAAGGGGGGAAAAAAATGTCCACACATCTTCATAATAGGAGAAAAAAAAAACTTCTCATTCCACCTTTTACGTTTCAAAACCTTTTAAGCTTTCTGCCGGCTTGCATACGCCCGTGAAAATATTCAACGTATTGTTTAGACTAAGTCTCAAAAGCCTTTCTACACAAAAATGAAAAAAAAGAAAAAAACAATCACGAATTTATGGTTAATCAGCTATATTTCCTAAGAAAAAAAGTCTTCGTTTTTCCCTATATCTAATTAAGATTATGATAGACAGCTTCGGCTGGATGTAATTATTTCACTTTCTTCACGACTTCCGTTATTACCTTGCATTTGCATACATACATATAGAATAATTTGTTCATTATCATTTTCTTTCTGATTTTCTCCTTCCATTCTCGCAGGCGGGTGTTTTTCTCTCTCCCTTGGCTTATTATTATTGCCTCTCTCCCTCTTAGTGCAATTATCTCCTCCCGTACTTCGACCATATTTACGATGCCTTCCGCTATTCCCGCTTCCCGACTCCATTTGTAGCTTTCCTTTGAGTTCTCGACTTTCTTTTAACTTGTCTTGGGGTGATTTCTCTGGTGGATTTAATGCTACTTTCTTATCTCTCTTTCGTCTCTCTGTTCGTCTGTCTAGCTGTTTTTCTCTCTCTCTCTCTCTCTCTCTCTCTGTCTGTCTGTCTGTCTGTCTGTCTGTCTGTCTGTCTGTCTGTCTCTCTCTCTCTCCTTCTTCCCTTCTATTCTCCCTTTCTATACTTTTTTCCTATTTCATATTTTCCTTCTCTTTGTTCCTTGCTGCGTCTCCCCCTCCTCTCTCTGAGCACTACTTCTTCAGCAACGGGATGATATAATAAATCCTAGTATTTATGACTGACACACGGAGGGTGGCAGGCAGGCTGAGAGCGAAGAGGGGAGAAAGGGGGTGGGTGGGGGGAGGCATTCTCTCTCTCCCCTTCTTCTTTCTCCCACCCACCCATTCTATCCTAAACCACCCTCTCTCTCTTTCCCTCTTTTTGTACCTTTCTCTACCTCTCTCTACGGTTGTTGTTATTTTTCTTTCTTTCTAACCCTTTCACTCTGTCTCTCTGTCTCTGTTTTTCTCTTTCTCTCTCACCCTCTACCCTCTCTCTCCCTCTTTTTCTTTCTCTGTCGCTTCCCGCCTCTCGTCTCTTTCTCTCTCCTCCTCGCCTCTCGTCTCTTTCTCTCCTCCCTACCCTCCCTGCCCCTCCGAAAGCACACGTGTCCCGCCCATTCCCGATTCCCGCCTGGAATCAGAATGCGCGCGGTCAGTCCATTCCTGGCGGCGTGTTCGGAGGCCGGGAGAAAATGCGTATTTATGGCACTTTGGGTTTTCCGGGGTGGAGGGGGGAAGGGGGAGGGTGGAAGTGGAGGGGGGAGGGAGGAGAAAGGGGAATGGGTGGGTGGGTGAAACGGGGTGGAGTTAAGCAGGGAGGGAACAATGCCTATGTCTGCGGTAAAGGGAGGGGGTGGGGGGGAGGTGTCCGTGGGGTTTGGTGGGAGAGGGGGGGGGGGAGAAAGACGATGGGAGGGGGGGGGGGGCCGTGTATCATGTCGGAAGTGTGAGAGTGTTGGTTTTGATAATTGTATTTTCCGTGGATGTTCCCATGCCTACAGAGGCTTGGGGTGGACGCTTAGATGGGTGGGGGAAGAATGGGTGGGGTGGGGGTGGGGGTGGGGGGGCTTATCGCTTGGGAATGGACGATCAAAGAAAACCCATGGTGACGGGAACGTTTTCAGTATCGTGACAATCGTGATCAGATGTGATGGCGTAATTGTTATTATCAATAATAATAAAAATAACAATAATATAGTAATAAGAATATTCTGTTTGTGTGCATGTAAATATGCATATATAAATATAAAAATAGATATAAATATGAATATGAATATATATATATATATATATATATATATATATATATATATATATGTGTGTGTGTGTGTGTGTGTGTGTGTGTGTGTGTGTGTGTGTGTGTGTGTGTATATACACACACACACACACACATATATATATATATATATATATATATATATATATATATATATATATATATGTGTGTGTGTGTGTGTGTGTGTATGTGTGTATATATATATATATACATATATATATATATATATATATATATATATATATATATATATATATATATATATATATATATATATATATATATGCCTGTGTGTGTATGTATATATATATATATATATATATATATATATATATATATATATATATATATATATATATATACATATATACATATATACATATATATATATATATATATATATATATATATATATATATATATATATATATATATGTGTGTGTGTGTGTGTGTGTGTGTGTGTGTGTGTGTGTGTGTGTGTGTGTGTAAATAAATAAATAAATAAATATACATATCCATATAAATATAAATATATATATATATACATATATATATAATATATATTTAAATAAGTATATAAACATATACATATATACGTATGTATGTATACACACATGCACCCATAAAGACACACATACACACACACACATGTCTATGTATGTGTATATACTGTATATATATATATATATATATATATATATATATATATATATATATATATATATATATATATATATATATATATATATATATATATATATATATATATATTCATATACATTTATATATATATATATATATATATATATATATATATATATATATATATAAATATCAGTCTCCCCTTTCAAATCAAAACGCTTCTCCTTCCTCATCCGCTTCCCACACCTCCCCCCCTCCCCCCCAACTATTCTTCCCATCAAGGCGTCATGACCAATCAAGCCGAGTCATCCTTCATCGGCCGCATCCACATACAAATTATTGAGAGCGTCCATCGGCCGGCCTCAGCCTTCATTTAGGGCGCCGGGCATCAAATCAGCCGCCCATTGTGTGCTGCAGTCAGCGGGCGCGCGCCATCCCCCTCGCTTGTCAATCACGTGACCCCGCCTGCCCCGCCTTCGCTGCGCCGCCGAGACATGGGCTGAGGTTGGAGGGAGGGGGGGAAAGAGAGAGAGGGAGGGAGGGAGGGAGGGAGGGAGGGAGGGAAGGAGGGTGGAAGGGTGGAAGGGTGGAAGGGAGGGAAAGAGGGAGAGAGAGAGAGAGAGAGAGAGAGAGAGAGAGAGAGAGAGAGAGAGAGAGAGAGAGAGAGAGAGAGAGAGAGAGAGAGAGAGAGAGAGAGAGAGAGAGAGAGAGAGAGAGAAAGAAACAGGGAGGGAGACAGAAAGAGAGAGAGAGAGATCCTTTTACATCTTTATTTAGACCAGTTCATAAAAGACTTTAAAAACTACAAAATTCTTTCCCTCAAAATCTTCCTCGCCTCTTAAACAAAGAACAAGAAAAAAAGAGAAAAAGTCAAAATATGACACACTATTCAACAAAGAAAAAAAAAGAAAAAGAAAAAAAAAAAAAAAAGAAAGAAAAAAAAACAAAAAAAACAGCTGATACGCCGGCTGTATGCTAGGCGGGAGTAAACAGCTGATGTTGATAAGCAGGGAAGGCGTTTTCGGTGGTAAGAGTGGCTAATGTTGATGGACATGCTAGACGCCGTGAAGCGATGATTCATTTCCAGGAGATGAGAAGAAGATGCCGGAATCTTAATCTTGCGGGGGAAGAAGCTGGTAAAGACGCTGTAGACGTTGAGCTGAGATTGGCAGAAGCTGATTGCAGTAAAGAGGAGAAAATTGGGGGAGAAAAGGGCAGTCACTGGTGGAAGGTGCGATGGAAGCTGCCGGCGTCGAAAGTGGCAGATGTTGAGACGAATAAGGAAGGGATGGTAGGGAGGGGGAGGGGGGTGTATGGGGAGGATCCGGCTATGAGAAGAAGGAAGAGGAGGAAGAAGAGTGTGGAGGAGAAGAATGATGATGAAGATGAGGAGAAGGAGGAGGAGGAGGAGGAGATGGAAGAGGAGGAAAAGGAAAAAAAGGAGGAGGATGGTTATAAGAGAAGGTAGATAAATACATCATACAAAAGCCACCACTCGGAGGCGCAGTACAGGAAGGAAGAGGAGGAGGGAGAGGGAAGGAAGGCGAGGTAAGGGGGGAGAGGGGAAGGGACTAGATAAGGTGGGGGGGGGAAGAAGGGGGGAAGCGACGGAGGTTGAATAGCGAGAGCACACTGAGCTCGGCGTCTCGCGGAATCACAGCGCTGTCTTTTCTAATTTCCGGCGCGTTCACCAGCCTCGATGTGGCCGCGATAAAGATGTCATTCCCATCGCCGCCTGCCGTCACCGCCGCCGCGTCCACGTGTCGTACGGTGGGGGTGGGGGTGAGGGACAGGGTGATGGGAGGAGGGTAGATGTAGAGGATTGGGGAGGAGGAGGGAGTGGGGGAGGAGGGGAGAGCATCTCAAGATATATTGGTTTCTGATTCATACTGTTGATTCATTTCATGTAATCAGCTGTGGCTCCGATCGTAAATAGGCAGGACAATACTATTGAAAGACGATACGCGTGCTTAGATTAATGAAATTTTCGGAGAAGTGGCAACTGTACGGAATGTGAAAATACAATACCTCTGTATTGAATACGAACGTCGAATTCCTACTCTGGTGCAAGAATTTTTTCGCCTTATGAGAAGCAGTCGACCCCCATTGGATAAATCGTCGGCCAACACTCGCTACAGCAGATGGAACAAGAGAAACGAGCAAACGACTAAGTCTTCTCCGAGTCCATTTGTAAGCGCCGGCCAAGCATGAAGCGTGATTGGTCCATTATCGTAACGCCCGTCTGGTATCATGACCAATCCCATTGTTTCCCGCCAAATCCGTACCAACCCTTTGTTTTCCGTTAAGTCAGTCGTTACAGCTGATTATTTCGCGCTAAATCCTCCGGCGGGAAAATTGGCCCACGCAGAGAAAGAGTGAGAGAAATAAAATAAAATAAAAGGGGGAGCTGAGAGCTTACACAGGGTTGTATCAGACTCGCTCCATTTCCAAGTCAAATAATGCCAAAAACACGGAGCCATAAAACACGTAAACACATCCATCCGAAAGGCGAGAGAAACAGATGCGAAACGGGAGGCGAAGAAAACAAGAACATCGGCAAGGGGGAGGGAAAGAGGGGAGAGGAGGGGAGGGGGGCAGAGAATCACGGAGCGCGGGTCAATGTTTACAAGTGGGTGGACGAACGTGGGTAATAGCCTTAATCTTGTTGATGCCTCGTGTTCGATCCCTTTCCCGAGGCACGTCCATTCCAGTCGACCGTGTGTATGCGTGCGTGTGCGTATGATTGTGTGTGTGTGTGTGTGTGTTTGTATTTCTGGCCCTACAGCTATGCGAAGTGAACAACTGACGTCCCTGATTGACACGCGAGTTTTAAGGCGCTTAATCACGGGAAGTACCTTTTTATGCCACGAGATTGCGCTGTGGATTAATATAATCATCCCTCTCTCGTACAAAACATCTGCATATCTCGTCCCCAAACGGAGTCCCATTTGAAAGAACAAATGATGCTCCCAATACGCTAAAATATAATCACAACTGGATATCAGAAATAGAACATTACATTCCCTTTCTTCCTCCTCTTCTTTATCGGTTCTTTCTCATCCACCAAAATCCCCCTTTGCCGACGAACATGAGGTTTTACAGCATCGGCAAGTCGAGACCGGCTGGGGAATGATTGGAATTGTCACGGCCCCATTTGAAGCCTTACACACTATTAAATGCCTTCCCGGAGAATCTCTCGCGCCCATTCCACGCTGATCGATGGTATTATACAGATATCCAGAAGCACTTGTGTGTTAATGGGCTGGAGTGATAATGGATAGCAAACAGTCTCGCTGCTCGCTTGTTCTTATTCTCATTCCTATTTATTATCCCTTTCCCTTTCTCTTTCTCTCCTTTTCACACACCACCATCGTCATCACATCACCCTTTCCTTCTCTCAGCCTCGGTGTATCACAGACCTTCGGCGTTCCAAGGCTCCATCGTTCTCCTCGGCACACTCTTGTACATAATTCCTTTATTACATCCATCCCCCTTCATTACGTCTCCCCTTCCTCTCCTCTCCCTTCCCCTTTTCCCTCTTTTATGCACCCTCTCACCCCTAAACACGGGGAAACGCCGTCGCAATACGCCAGAACCCCTGAGTTCGGTCTTGCTGTAATGAGATTCAGCCGTTCGTCTCCCATAGTGCCTCCTGCCGCGCCTTGTGGCAAGCGCGTGGTTTATTTTCTTTACCTATGGTGCGAAAATCGGTGCTGGCGATTCAGCTCGCTGTGTGTGTGTGTGTGTGTGTGTGTGTGTGTGTGTGTGTGTGTTAACCTCACATTTGTCGATTGATCTTTTCCTTCTCTTATTCTGTCTTTATATATGTATCTCTTTTTCCTCTTTATTTCTAACTTTTTTATTCCTTTCAACCCCTCCTTTCTCTTGTCTCTCTCACACTACCTCCCTCCTTCTCTTTCTCCCCCTCGCCCCTCCTTCCATCCCTTCTTCTCCCCCTTCCCCTCCCTCCATCCCTTCTCCCCCCTCCTTCCATCCCTTCTTCTCCCCCTCCCCCCTCCCTCCACCCCTTCTCCCCCCTCCTTCCATCCCTTCTTCTCCCCCTCCCCCCTCCCTCCATCGCTTCTCCCCCCCTCTATCCATCCCTCCTCCTTTCGTACAATCAACGCGTGACCTTCTTCCATAGGTCTTTATCCTCCCACGTGCAATAAATATCCTGACACCTCGACACCCACTCCTCACTCGCCCCAACCACACCACTCCACTCGCTCCCCACCCACTCCCGGCCACTCCTTCTCCCCGCCGGGCTTTGCATCGGCGGCTCACGTACTCCCCTCGGTTTGCCTCACATCTCCTGCCCTCATCTCGCTTGCATCATGGGTTTACGTTATGTTGTTCTTCGTTGTGAGGTTCTCTGTGTTGTTGTTTTTTTTTCTCTCTGGTTCTCTATTCTGCTTCTGTTTCTATTCTGTCTCTGTCTTTTTCTCTTTTCTACTTGTTATCTTACTAGTCGATTTCTTTCTGTCTATGTCTGTCTGGCTCTGTACATGTCTTTCCCTTTCCTTCTTTCTTGATTTTTCTCTATATTTAGTTTTCTTTCTCACTTTCTCTCTCTATCTGATTTTATTATTTTTTTCTTTATTTCTCTCTCTCTTTCGTTCCCTCTCTCTCCCTATCCCCTTCTCTCCCTCCCTTCCCTTCCCTTCCCATTCCCGCCGCCCAGCCTCCCCCATCTTTTCCTCCCTCCTTCCCCCTGCCAACCCCCCTCCTTCCCACCCTCTCGCCTCACCATTATGCTGATGATATCACAAATGTAATTGAAAAGAACCCTATAATCAATAGCCTCCGTTGGGTGGAAGACGCAAGGCCATTGTTCCGCGTCTTCGTAATTCTCTTTTTCCAGGTTGAGTTTTCGGATATAGGTTTGCAGGGCGGGATAATGCACAAGTGGTGCAAGGATTCTCCCCCTCCTCCCCCCCCCCCCCCCCCCCCCCCCCCCCCTCCCCTCCCCCCCCCACCCCCCTTTCTCCCCTCCTTCCCCTACTCTCTTCTCTCCCCTCCTTCTTTGCCTCCCTTTCTCACCTCCCTCCTTCTGCCCTCCCTCCTTCCCACCACTTCCTTCCCATCCCTCCTTCCCCCACTTTTTCCCCTCCCTCCCTCCCGTTCCACCCCCACCCCCCCACTCCCATCCTCTCTCACTCCTATACGAAACGCTGGACTAGTGCATCAGTCTGATTAATTAATAGATTTAATTGCTTGCGTACACACTCTCGCTTCTCTCAACACGTGTGTGCGTGTGTGTGCGTGTGCACTCGAGGATCCATAGCAGTCTGGGCGAATCGTCTTTAATTAAAAGGCGTGAAGCTGAAAGGTAGCAAAAAGGACGAGAATAATTACGGCGAGAATCAGCACAGTGTGAAGAAAAAAAGAAAAGAAAAAAAGAAAAACACGAATGACAATCCCAAGTTGTAATGAATATTCATTCTGATGAAAGAAAGTAAGAAAGGAAAAAAAAGGAAAGAAATGAGAAAAATGAAAATATGAATAATATTAAAAGAACTCACGCCGTTGCTTTCATTTTCATTGTTTTTTTTAAAGCGAAGAATTGGCGCCATTATGTGTAACGGTCCAGCGCCTCCGCCCATCGCCCGACCCCCGAGGACATCGCCGCTAGATTAATATATCAAATACATTAAAGAAAGGAAGGCTACATTAAACAGAGTGGCTCGCGTGGCGTTCCGGTGACTGACAGGCCAACAATCGCTATGGACTCGCTTGTAATCTTTTTATATCGATTACGTCACACTCGACCTCCGCGCTGATTGGTTGACAGCTCTCTTCGTTGGGGTGAGGGGGAGGATGAGGGGGAGGGAGGAAGGGTGGATGGGAAAATAGGGGAGTCTTTGGAGATATATGGATGGCTATTGAATTAAGAAACGGGTAGAGATTAAGAAAAGAAACAAATATTACTGATGACAAACTAAAACAACAACAAAAATAAATGACAGGCATTCCAGCGATAGATAGAAAAAAAATAAAATAAAAAAACATTCAGTTATTTGCGCATTCTCTGTAACACCAATTAAACAGACATCAGCTCTGACATCCCCCTGTCTATCGGATGCTGTTTCAGATGAAATGGCGTAATTGTAAGAAAAAAAAGTATGCAATTCCTTTACCCTTTCTCTTTATATCTATATTCTTATGTCTTCCTGTTTGTCTCTCTCTCTCTCTCTCTCTCTCTCTCTCTCTCTCTCTCTCTCTCTCTCTCTCTCTCTCTCTCTCTCTCTCTCTCTCTCTCTCTCTCTCTCTCTCTCTCTCTCTCTCTCTCTCATTAATTCCTTTTCTTTTATTTCCTCTCCCTCCCTTCTTCATCCAAGGTGCAAAAATGAAGAATAGGAAACGAGAGAACATTGTGAGAAAGAGGGGAGGAAGGAAGGAGGGTAGGGGGGAAGAGAAGGGAAGAGGAGG
Source organism: Penaeus japonicus (assembly GCA_017312705.2). Classification (NCBI taxonomy): domain Eukaryota; kingdom Metazoa; phylum Arthropoda; class Malacostraca; order Decapoda; family Penaeidae; genus Penaeus; species Penaeus japonicus. The sequence goes on from BOPN01000095.1 coordinate 527,486, forward strand.
GAATAGGGTAGGAGAGGAGGGAATATGGTGGAACATGGAAAGTAAGGAGGAAGGGTAGAGGGGGGGAAGAAAGTGAGGAGAGAAGGTGGGGAATATGGGAGGAGCAGAGGGAGGAGGGGACGAAGGGGAAAGAGGAAGGAAGATGGGAGGAGCAGAGGGAGGAGGGGACGAGAGAAGAAGGGGAAAGAGGAAAGAAGATGGGAGGAGGAGACGAGGGGGAAAGAAGAGAGGAGAGGAGGGAAGATGGTCAGGAAAGGAGGAAGGGGGAGGAAGGGGGAAGGAGGAGAGAAGAGAGGAAGAGGGCAGGGGAGCGGGAAGGAGGAGGGGGGGAGGGGGGGGGGCAAGGAGACGACGTAAAGAAGCGTGGGTAAGGTACAAGAACACACAATCTATTGCCAAGATGACGGGGTATTACAAGAGTAATGTTGAGCAATACAGAGTCGGTTACAGCAGCCTCTTCCAGCGATTCACTTCCTACAGTTTACAAGGTCAAGGCTGATTACAGGAGAGTTCACGCTTGTTCTCGCATGTTCTCGAATCTTCTCGCATGTTCACGCTCGTTCTCGAATGTTCTCGGATGTTATCGGGCTTGTTCGCGCCCTATTCATCGCGCAATGACATTACGTGCGTGTATTTGTTTCAGTGGTGATTGTCGAGGGAGGGGGGAGGAGGGAGGAGGGGGGAGTGGTATTGGAGGGAGTGGAGGATGAGGGGGAGGGTAGGAGGTGTGGGGAAAGATGGAGGAGGAGGAGGGGAGGAGTGGGGAAAAGGGATGGGGAGCGGGGGAGGAGGAGGAGGAGGAGGAGGAGGAGGAGGAGGAGGAGGAGGAGGAGGAGGAGGAGGAGGAGGAGGAGGGGGGGGGGGGGGGGAGGAAGAGGAGGAGGAGGAGGAGGAGGAGGAGGAGGAGGAGGAGGAGGAGGAGGAGGAGGAGGAGGAGGAGGAGGAGGAGGAGGAGGAGGAGGTGGTGGTGTAGGAGGGGGAGGAGGAGGTGGTGGTGGTGTAGGAGGGGGAGGAGGAGGTGGTGGTGGTGGAGGAGGGGGAGGGGGAGGAGGATGTAGAAGAAGAAGAAGAAGAGAAGAAGGAGGTGAAAAAAGGATGCAGAAGAAGAAAAAGAAGAAGAGACAGTGGAAGACGAGGAGAGTTAGGAAGAATAGAAAGAAGAGGGAGAAGTGGAAGAGGAAGAAATAGGACGAGGAGGAGGAAAGTGGGCGGAGAAGAAGAAGGAGGAAAGTGGGCGGAGAAGAAGAAGGAGCGAGAGCCAACTCAATCATTAGCGGAGATCCATTAAAGTCTTCGAAATCACCGTGTTCCCAGAGATACAATCTAGCTCTCGACCTTGCCTTTTGCTTCACTCTTTTTTTTAACTTTGCTTGTGATACCTCTAGCAAAAGAAGAGAAAGAAAAAGAGAGAGATAGAGAGAGATAGAGAGATAAAGATAGAGAGAAATAGAGAAAGATACCGAGATAGAATAGCAAAGAGAGAGAGAGAAAGAGAGAGAGAGAGAGAGAGAGAGAGAGAGAGAGAGAGAGAGAGAGAGAGAGAGAGAGAGAGAGAGAGAGAGAGAGAGAGAGAAAACACAGAACTTACGAACGTCTACAAGGAACAAGACTGCGCTTTACAATTACATTTACGAAATTAATTCAATCGTTTTATGAATGACGCGAAGGGATTCACGCCCGTACATTGCCTGCCCCGCCCTCCTTCCTTTGCATGACGTCGCAACGCATGCAATGCAATTAGTTCCGAAGTTTCTCTCTCTCCCTCCCTCCCTCACCCTCCCTGTTCCTCTCTTCCTCTCCTCTTCCTCTCTCTCTCTCTCTCTCTCTCTCTCTCTCTCTCTCTCTCTCTCTCTCTCCCTCAATTACTGAGGCTACATAGTATACTATCACCAGCATCTTCATCTTTCAAGGTTTGCCATACATCCTTCAAAACGAGTCGAGAGATAAAATACGAAATATCACAGCATTATCGACCTTAAAACTAGACCCCAGAAGATCTAAAATCCATTCCTTAATCCCTACTTTTAGCCCCGAGGAATAAAAAGGAGAGAGAGAAGAGAGAAGAGGAAGAATAAGAAAAAAAAGAAGAGATGAGGAGAGAAGAGGAGAGGAAAGAAGAGGAGAGAAGAAACGAGACGAAAAAAAAATGAAAAGAAAAGAGAAGATATCAAGATGGAGTAGGGAGACAAAAGAGAGAGCGAGAAATAGAGAAAGAAAGAGAGGAGGGAGGCGAGGAAGAATCTTTGAATCTCGCAAAAAGGCAAACTCTACATCCTAGCCTAATCCTTGACCATCAAAACCATAAATCGGGGGAGATTAGGATGCCTCCCCCCCCCCATCTCCCCAGGACGAGGCTAGTGATCATAAACGACCTCGCTATCAAAGGTGGGAATCTTATGCTAACATGGGAGGGTCGAGAAACTACCCCGAAACAGCCTGTGAGTACGACCTTCCCCCAGGCGTGTGTGTGTGTGTGTGTGTGTGTGTGTGTGTGTGTGTGTGTGTGTGTGTGTGTGTGTGTGTGTGTGTGTGTGTGTGTGTGTGTGTGTGTGTGTGTGTGTGTGTGTGTGTGTGTGTGTGTGTGTGTGTGTGTGTGTGTGTGTGTGTGTGTGTGTGTGTGTATGTGTGAGCGTGTGTGTGAAGACCCAAAGCATCTAGACCCGATATATTTAAGTACCTCTCATTATTAACTAATTACTCACCGGTACCAACCATCTCCTGCCGACCTTGTCAACCATACCTGTGAAAAAAACAACAACAGTATAAGTATTGAAACAAGAAAATGAAATACAGACACGCAATTCATCTACAATCTGACATGTCAGCGCTACGGCCAGACACGTCCACGTAACTGCATGTCCATATAACGCGTGTGTGTGTTTGCATGTGTCTCTGACGGCACTCTGCATGACTGACGTCTTGCCGTGAAAGGTCGGATTAACCCCAACCCCCCCCTCCCCCTACCACAATCCCCAGCCCACCTCACCCACTAATAAAATATCCAACTGTCCGATCACGGCTCGTACGCCCTTTTCGGGTGGGAGGGTGGATGGGTGGGTGTGGGTGTGGGTCGGTTTAAGTGGGTGGGTAGGTGAGTGGGTGAGTAAGGGTGTGTGTGGGCGAGCAGTCCCATCAAGGGTACGGAAGAAATGGTGATGCTGTTAGTGAATATAATGATAGTATTAATAATAAAGATAATTTACGTAACGCTAATAATAATAATCATGACGATAGCTTTAATGAAAACGATAAACTTGATACCAATAACGACAATAAAGAACAAACCCTCATACCAAGAAAACAACACACAAAAACAAAACCCAACAAAACAAGGAGACCCTCAAACGACTCCCATGAATGACAATCACGACCGGATTTCGAATTTGCAGTTGAAAGTTGATGATGCAAATGATAATGAAAGTAACGATCTTGGGACGTGGTTGAGGGTCTGGTTGTGCTACTAAGTTGATGAATGATGGACCACGAGGCTATGGTGGGAGCGGCACTGTCCATGATGAGCACTGGCCATCAACTCATCAATCCTTGTCTGCCATCTTGCATAGCTTTCCGTTCGAGTGTCTGCCAGTGGTTGTCTCTCTACATATCTTGGGTGTCTAACGATCGGATTCAATGTCTTTGTTTTTGTTGTTGTTGTGTGTGTTTTAATCTTTACTGGAGTGTATGTCTTTGTTTTGAGAAGTTATTTGTTGGTTATCTGGTTATATTTTTTGTTATTTTAGCTATTTTCTCCTTTGTATTTTTCTTTTTGTTTTGAATTTTCTGACTATTTTCCTTTTTCATTTTCTTGCTATTTTTCTTTTTCTTCTTCTATTTTGCTAATTTATCTTTTCTTCTTCGTTTATGCCTCCTTTCCGTCTCTGTCTATTTCCATTTTTTTTCTTGTATTTTCGTCTATTTCCCTTTCCTATTTTTCCTCCTCCCCCTTTTTCGTCACTCCTTATTCCTCGTTGTTCCGATCAATCCACTGAGTCCTCCTCCTTGTCCCTTTTCTCCATTCGTCTTTCCATCCTCTTTCATTCCGCCTTTCCTCCCCCTTCTATTTATCAAGTCACGCTGCCCCTCCCTTCCTTTTGTCTCTCTACACATTCTGTCTCTCTCTCTACTACCTCTCCTTCTTTTTCTAACCTTTATCTAAATCTCACTACTCCCTCTCACACATTCTATTTCTCTTTCTTCATCTCCAACTATCTCATACACTCTTTTTTCCCTTTCTTTCGTCTTCTATCTATCTATCTCACACGTTTTTTCCTTTCTTTCCTCTCCCTCCATCTATATCACACGTTCTATATCCTTTTCTTTCCTCTCATTCTATCTATATCACACGGCCTATTTCCCTTTCTTTCCTCTCCCTCTATTTATTTCACATGTTCTATTTCCCTTTCTTTCCTCTCCCTCTATTTATTTCACACGTTCTATTTCCCTTTTTTTTTCCTCTCCTTCTATCTCTCTATCCAGTCTTTCTACACATTCTTGTTTATTTTTCCTTATTCTACAGCATCTCGCTTCTACTACATATCCCTTAGCACATCTTCCTTCATAAAACGCCTGCTGTTGCCACCTCATTTCCATAAAGCAGCGTGTGTGTGTGTGTGTGTGTGTGTGTGTGTGTGTGTGTGTGTGTGTGTGTGTGTGTGTGTGTGTGTGTGTGTGTGTGCACGAACCTCCATGGGAGAAACCAACAAAAACTTCGCAAGCGGAAGGAAGCAAACAATCAGGTCACCAATAAATAGCGCAAGTGTGCGTTTATTGTGCCCTCGTGGGGGTGGCGGGGAGGGGATGGGGAGGTGCGTCAATGGTGCTTTAGTGTGCTTGCTTTTTTTTATTGCTGTTGTTGTCTGTATTGCCACCGGGGCGTTTTGTCTTGGTGGCTGAGACCGGGTGGGTGGGTGGGTGGTGGTGGTGGGAGGGGGGGGGGGCGCTCTCGCTGTGGCTCATTCGACCCCCATGTGTGTATGCTTTGTGCGTGCGTTTGGTTTGGTTATTTGCTTGCTTGCCTGCTTTTATGTGTGTGTGCTTTGAGTCCTTTGTGTGTGTGTGTGTGTGTGTGTGCGTGTGTGTGTGTGTGTGTGCGTGTGTGTGTGTGTGTGTGTGTGTGTTCACCATCTGTTATGAGCCAATAGAATATAATCAAAATATATTGTGATTATAATAATGATATAATGTTAATCAATACCTCTTCAAAATATAATATTAACAAGTCCTTTTTGACTAATAACTTTTCAAATATGCAATAGGGAAACTACAATAACAACAATAATAATAATCACCATAATACCTATTAATAATTTGAACCTTCAACCTTATCCAAGGTGAACCTAAAACCACTACTCACGTAATGTAATTGTGACATAAGCTACCAAGCCAAGCAAGAAATACACATAACACAATAGAGAAAGAGGTCTATATATACACACAGTACTATGGAGATTCGAATGGGAACTCGTATGTATGATTTCGTTGAGGTGAGCTTTCAATATTGCATGGGTTGACCTTACGCTAGCGGCATGTAAATGTATGTGTGTGTGTGTGTGTGTGTGTGTGTGTGTGTGTGAGAGAGAGAGAGAGAGAGAGAGAGAGAGAGAGAGAGAGAGAGAGAGAGAGAGTTTAGTGTTAATATTAGCGCGAATGTGAATGTGTGAATGTGAATACGAATGTAAATACGTTTACGTGTGTATACGTGTTATGCTTCTGTATATGCGGCTGTAGAGAGTACATATACGCGTGAATGAGCACATATATATGCGTGTGTTACAGAATAACGATTCCCTCTGTACATGCCCTCTTTTCAAACTTGGTACGGTGGCTAATCAGCATAAAATATGTAAATTAACAAAACAAATACAGACGGGCTACCCTTTTACTGTTCATGATTTGTCCAGGTAATTGTAGTCCACTACTAAATAGCCCATAATAATTATTCGACCAATTACCATACGGGCTTAATTTGGGCGGTTACATAATCAAATCAACAGATGTAGCATTCAACTAAACACTGCCGGGGTCGTGTTCTCCAAACAGACAGATCAAATATCATTTCGGAAATTGCATCATAACCCCCCCCCCCCCCATCTAAAAACAACAACACAAGCAACACCAACAGACAGAATATCAAATAAGCCAAATTGAAGCGTCACTCACAAAGCCTCCAAATAATTCTGACATTATTTCTCAGCGGCACCGAAAAAAACAACAACAGAAAACGGGATAATTTGAACAGAAAATGGAAGGACGGAGCCGTTCGTTCCGGGTGACAGAGTGTCTTGACGTCCACGGAATTGACCCAGGCTGACCTGTGCAATCAATCGACAGCCTCGCTCGTCCTGGCAGTCTGATTCCAAATTTCGGAAGAAGGTTTTTAATTAATGCGACGAGTTACAGTCCTCTTTCGTCTCGTAACTGGATGACGAGACTAACGCTTTTACATCTATATTTAGAATTTTTCGATGTATCTTATTTCTATTTAAACGCATTATAAAAAGCTCTGATCTATTTATGCACCAGGATAAGAAGGATCAAATTTGTGAAAATAATGACCATGGTTGCCAAACCCTCATCCTAATGACCGTCAAGCCCACACGCAAGCAAGTTCCTTTAAGGTTGCATAAGGACGTATTGCAAAACATTCATCCTTTGTCTCCTTACCCCCGGGTCCTCAACGCATATAGGACGCCACTAAAGGAAACAATTACCTTCGTCTATTCAGGAGAAGATACAGGGGCAGGAGAGGGGGTTGGGAAGATGGGTGGATGGAGGGGGGGGGAGGAAGAGGAAGAAGATGGGTTAAAAGGAGGGGAAAAAAGTGTAAACGGAGCACGCGATCACTTGGGGTGCGTGTAAGGAAGGGTGCAGGGGGAGGGGGAGGGGGAGGGGGAGACGGGAAGGAATAGGGGAGGGGAAAGGTTAGTATATGTAGAGGAAATTAAAAGCAATGAAATAACAGAGAGAAAGAGAGAGAAAGAGAGAGGTAGCAAGAAAGAAAGAAAAGGAAATAAACAGAGACAAAAACAAATATCACCAAAATGACAAAATAACAAGACACGTGTAAACAAACAAGCAAAAAAGTCTTCCAAAAGAGCAAAGGCCAACATTCAGAAGCAAAAGAAAAGGAGCAGTCTTACCCACCCACACAAGACTTACCCTATGACGTGACATCAAGTGATGGAGGGAAAGACATCAACAATATAAAGGTCAACGCTTGCCCTCTCCCTCCCTCCCTCTCTTCATCTCTCTCTTTCTCACTCTCTCCCCTTCTCTCTCTCTCTCTCTCTCTCTCTCTCTCTCTCTCTCTCTCTCTCTCTCTCTCTCTCTCTCTCTCTCTCTCTCTCTCTCTCTCTCTCTCTCTTTCTCTCTCCCTCCCTCCCTCCCTCTCCACTCCCTTTTTTTGCCAAAGTGAAAGAAAGAGGCTTTAATAAGACTTTGATCTATGGGTGTGTGTTGTGGTTAGGGCATTTTGGGTCGCAGATGGCGCAAGAACGAGGCACGTGAGTGTGAGTGAGTGAGTGTGGGTGTGTGAGTGAGTGAGTGAGAGTGAGGGGGTGAGTAACAGAGTGAATGTGGGTGTGTGAGTGAGTGAGTGAGAGTGAGGGGGTGAGTAACAGAGAGTGAGTGTGAGTGTGTAAGTGACTGTGAGGGTGAGCGAGTGAGTGAGTAAGTGAGTGAGTGAGTGTGGGTGTGAGTGAGTGACTGACGGGCTGAGTAATAGAGAGTGAGTGTGAGTGTGTAAGTGACTGTGAGGGTGAGCGAGTGAGTGAGTGAGTGAGTGAGTGAATGAGTGAGAAAGTGAACGTGGGGGTTAGCGTATAGAGTACGAGAAGAGAGAAGGAGGAGGAGGAGGAGGAAGAGAAAAATAGGAAGATAAAAAAAGGGAAAGAAGACGAGGAAAACAGTAGGAGAACGAAGAGGAAGAAAGAAAGAAGCGTTGAAATAAAACGATAACAATTTAAAGAAATCAATCACGATTTTGGCGGGAAAAGGAGCAAAACCCCGTTATGTAGAACCTGACGTCGTCTACCCTTATCAAAACAGTATTATACCTTTTGTTTATGTTTATTTGCATTTGTATCTTTAATTTCACAGACGTGAATCAAAGAGATAGATTAACCCCTAAAATTACGGAGAGCGAAAGAGAGAGAGAGAGAGAGAGAGAAAACCTGATTGCAGCCATGGGAATTCAGGAGACCAACCGCATTCCTCCTCCTCCCCCGTCCTCCCTTCTCCCCCCTCCCTCGTCAAATTTCTCTCCCTCACCCCCACCCCTCCTCCTTCCTCCCTCATCTCCAAATCCTCTATCCTCGCTCATCCTCCTATCCCTCCGTCCCCACTCCTCCTCCTTCTTCCCTGATCCCTCCCGTCCATCCTTCCCCTCTCCTTCCTCACCCCTCCCCCTTCCCCTCTCATCCACCAATCCCTTCTTCCCATCTCCTCCCTTACCCCCTCCACTCCTTCCTCCCTCACCCCCACCCCTCCTCCTTCCTCCCTCAACCCCTTCCTTCCTTCCTCCCCCGTCCCCCTGTCTTTATTATTATACGCTTACGAGTTCCATCGACCACATCTTGCGCTCGTTCACACGTGCGGCCGGAAGAATAGAGATAAACGCGAACAATCGCACTCACGCAGAAATACACGCAATTGCATTCACAAACAAGCACAAATATACATGCACGCACGTACTCACACAAACAAACACACACACACAAGCAAACGATCATGCACTTACAAACACACACACACACACATAAAAAACACACACACAAGCAAACAATCATGCACTCAAACACACACACACACACACACACACACACACACACACACACACACACGCCTAATAATCGAAAGCCAATTTCCGGCAACTTATTCGAAAAAAAATTAATAATGATAACACTGACTAAGAGATAGTGTCAGCGCCGCCCCTTCAATAAGAGCGGCCGATGTTATCCATATCTCCCCCAACGTTGATCGGGGGAAGTTAGGAGGGAGGGAGGGAGGGAGGAGGGAGGAAGGGAAGCAAGGAGGAAGAGAGATAGGAGGGATGGATACGATGAGAAATTGTTGCTAACTTTTAACTTTTAACTTTTATATCATAGATCATTTTCCGGAGGGGCGTCCTTTCATACTTTCACTTACATGGACACACACACACATATACACACACACACACATATATATATACTTATATATATATGTGTGTGTGTGTGTGTGTGTGTGTGTGTGTGTGTGTGTGTGTGTGTGTCAAGGAAGTAATATTGGGGAACGAAAAATAGATACTATACACTTTATACACTATTATGCCTGCATTATAGATACAGTAATAAAAACAAAATAATTATTATTAAAGATAATGATAATACCAGTAACCATAATCATAATTATGTTGATGATGAAATAAACAATGACGAACAAGTAAATTAAAATCATTATACACAATGATGATAATAATGGTAATAATAATAACAATGATGAGAATAGCAATGATAACATAACATTAATGATATGTTGATGATCATGGAATCAAACAATATTAAATCAAGAAAGCTCTTGATAGTAATAAAACAAGTAAAACACTGTTAATAATAACTACAGTAATGTTCACCATCAGCTGTTGCCATTAACGACACAAAAAAAGATAAACACAACAGTAGCGTTGGTAATTTGTAATACCAAATCATTAATAATAACTAATGAAAACAAAGAAAGAAAAAAATAATTGATAATAAAACAGACGATGATAACACAAGGCAAAAATACAAATGATTCCTAACAGGTAATTACCTACATGAAAAATAAACGCAGTTATTAATCAACGAGATAATAACGCTAATAAAAGGTAATAACGCCTTCGATGATTATCATAACATCTCGCATTAAAGTAGTGGACACGCATAATCACATACATACAGAGGTGAATACGCACAGTCGCACACGCACACGCACACACCCACACACACATTCAGTCGCACATATAGACTCAGACATATACACACACACACACACAGACTCAGACACAATCACAAACACATACAAACACAGACTCAAACACACACACTCAAACAAACAAATACACAATGAGAAAATAAACAACAACAAAAAACACTTGCCACGCGACCAAACAAATACAAGTACGACCAGTTGTTCGACCATCTATCTACCAGAGCGAAGTGAACCGGAACAACCATCACCGGACCGGAAACCGCACCCCCCCCTCCCCATTCCCTTGCCCCCACCCTCCTTTTAATATGATACATCACACTACCTCTGCAATTTTCACACCTGGCGTAGCATATATATATATAAACAGAATCTTAGATCAACACTCTAAGTCTCAATTCGCGGACGCAAAACATCCTGTACTTTTTCCCCCCCGTCTGTTTTTTATTGTCGTTATTTTATTAAACCGAAGCCGTTCCGAATTTTATTGTAGGAAAATGCGGTGTTTGTGTACTTAAATTGTTTCGGCGAAAGTCATAAAATACCTTTTTATCCGTTCGTACCAGGGAAGAGAGCAAGCGAGAGCGAGCGAACGAGAGAGAGAGAGAGAGAGAGAGAGAGAGAGAGATTATATTTTCTTCTAACTTCCCTTTCTTTACATAAACAACCAAAAAGTAAGCTCATCCGTACACAACTTTCACCCAACCCCTTACAAAATGTGTACATTTACACAAACACACACAGACAAACACACAACATATACATATACTAACAGTTTCACGTCTTCCTTTTTTTCTCGTAAAGCTATTTCTCTGTCTGCCACCCGATCTCTATTGTCTCCGTGGGAATCGCCTGGGAATTGGTAACCATATCTCCCTCCCATTAGCTTTATATCTTATATACAATTTTATGCTGACGAAAGGCCATATACGACACCCGCTTTGATGATGGAGGGGGGAGGGGAGCAGATAATATTCGCGCAACAAAAGAGGGCGAAGCGAGACCACTCCTGTGCTGTCTCTTCAAACCGCCAAATACGCGAAAATTGCCTCGCTAATGTGGCTGAAATTCCTATGATAAACCTGGGAAATGCTGTGGCTTTTCCGGAAACAGGCGCTCAACCTCAACTGTCCTCGCACATACTCTTTGGATTTTCTTTATTGCTTCAAACAAAGAAGAAGAAGAAAAAAAAGTATTTCACGTTAGGCATTTTACACAGCCTCGATTGTAGCTACTCTGAAAATTACACAACTTTTTTTTAGTGTAAACAGACAAATCGTTCCCACACATAAAAAAGAAGATAATACCGAGAGAAGAATATAAAGCCATCATACAAAAAACAGCCAATACAGCCGATAAACCCCGGACTGGCTAACGACCGGACCTTCTCTGTAGGCGTATCTGAACCAACCCACTCGGTATTAGGCCCAGACAAATGGCCTTCGCAACGGACTAAGAGCCGATAATTCCACTCTACTGCCCGTTGTTGGAGATTATTTTTTTCTTCCTTTATCTAATGGTCATGTGAAGGAGTGTCCGGCGTTCCGAAGTAGCGTGGCTATCAATGATAAAAATGGCTGTCGAGTTTATAGGTCTATCGCCCGAAGCACTCTCTATGGCGGGAAGTCCTTGCCGTTTTCTGTTTGGAAATTAATGTCCCGTTTTCTTATCGGGTGACGAATAACAACCAGTCTAAATGATGTCATGGCTTGATATCTTCTTTGACGACATTCCAACATGACATTGGAAGGTGAGTGACATCATCTTTAGCTAGAAATATATAAACATAAACTCGCATAACCTGAATTCCGACGCATTTCGAAATATTTTACATGTATGTTTTCTCTAATGAGGACCGACTTCTTACAGCATGAAGCTCTCATACGTGACGAGAACTCTCCACCTGGTTTTCTCTCAATATTTATTCATCATATATATCCAAATACCAAATACAGTAACTTATAAAATAACACTTTTAGACTCCGAAAAAAGCAACTTTAATACTCGCCACTCTCCCGGATAAAATAACACTCATTTGTATGGACACAAACATGTTTTTCTAAACAAATGTCTACTTTAATGTCAGCTAGCTAGATTAGACCCACCACGGGATACTGGCATTCAGTAAAAATGACAGGTAGAGAGAAAGTGCGGAATATATTAACATAATGATGAGAATGATTGCTATATACTTGCACCAAACTGCCAGACGCTAATATGTAAACAAAGCCTTTGGGGTCGATTTGTGAGGAAGAAATATAAACTTTTTGGATGATGATGATGATGATGATGATCATTATTATTATTACTATAACTATTATTATTGTTATCATTATCATCAATATCGTTATTATTGTTATTGTTGCTATTATGTTCATTTAATTATCATTATTATTATCATTATCACTTTTATTATTATTACTATTATTATCATTACTATTATCATCATTATAATCGTCATAACTTTATCATTATAATTATCATTACTTTATCATTATTATTATTATTTTCATTATCATTATTAATATTATTATAATCATTTATCATTATTATTATTATTATCATCATTACAATTATCATTATCATCACTATTATCATCATTATCATTACTATCTTTTTCTAAATGATCCATTTTGTGTATTTACGAACATGTCAAAAGTGTCAAGGCAAGGCACAACCACGCGAAGACATCACTGAAGAATCGAAGGAAAAAGAGAAGGATGACGTTGACAGTGACGAATAGAAGGAAAACAAGGAAAGGGAAGACAAATGGAAGAGAAGGGAAGAAGAAGAAAAGGAAGGAAGTGGAAAAGCAAAATGATGAAGATGATGAAGAAGAGTGAAATAGTAATTAATAATGATGAAAATAGTGGACAATGAAAATAATAATAATCATATGATTATTCCTAAATACAATGGTACAGCAATAACTACTACTACTTCTACTTCTGTTACTATTACTACTACTACTACTACTACCACCATTACTACTACTAATATCAGTACTACTTCTGCTATCACTACTACTACTACTACTACCATTACTACAATAACTACTACTAATACTATAACTACTACCAATACTATAACTACCACTAATATTAATAATAATACCATTACTACT
>BOPN01000095.1:545554-553054 GCA_017312705.2 Penaeus japonicus
GATGATGATTAGGTTATGAAGTAATGGTGATTGGTGATGATTGTAATTAATGTAATTATGAAATGTTTTGTATGGTTATATATTGCTTATTCAAAATAAGATTTAAAAAAAGACACTCATGATTAAACAAACCCAAACAACAAAAATATGAAAAAAGAAAGAAAACAGAGAATGACGGGAAGAGAAAATAGCAGAAAAAAAAACAGGAAAGACAGTAGAAGAAAGAAAAAAGAAAAATCATTAAAAAGGAAGAAAAAAAGATAAGATGAAAAAATAGAAACTAACAAAGAAAGAAAGGAAACAAAAAACAAACACAGAAATGGTAGAAATAGCAGAAAAGAAAGAAAGAAAGAAAAAACAGAAAACAGAAATGACAGCAATAACAGAACGAAACAACATAAAGCAGAAACGATTAAAATAACATAAAAAAAACATGCTATAAAGAAAGAAAAAACAAAACAGATATAGCGGGACAGGAAGAAAAAAAAACAGAATATATAAAAAATATATATATGAAATGAAAAACTATTCTAAAGAAAAAAACAATAGAAAAAAAAACAAAATCAAGAAAAAAAAAAACACCAAGACATCCCATCCAAATCCCCCCAAAAGAGAAGAGTATATACATACACAATCAAAATTACTTACAATAACAACAGAGAGACAACGCAGGATTCACCCGCACTATAAACTCTCTTACTCTATAAACGGAACAAGGAAGCTAACGGGTTTCAATCCTCTTACCAAGGAATCGCGCACGCCCAAACCCTCTTAAGCCCGACACATGATCCGCCGAGAGGGTGCTAGATCACCTTTGGACAAGTGTGTGTGTGTGTGTGTGTGTGTGTGTGTGTGTGTGTGTGTGTGTGTGTGTGTGTGTGTGTGTGTGTGAAAGAAAAAATATCTTTACATCAAAGAAATAATACAATAAACAGTGAGACGGAAACTTCACGAAAGAAATCACACAATTTGAAAGAAAAAAAAGAATAATCCAACAGCCCCTTTCACGTTAAACAGCGACAGCCTGCTGAGTCGCGTGGCAAACCTGATGGCATGCACAGCCCCAAGCACGCGCCTTCACTCGGTGCATGTCATTCCTGTCTATTGAAATGACATCTCGTGAGGGAATTCCGGAAAGGATGACCTCTTGACAGGATGACCTCTCTGCAACAAGACTTTTACCTTCTGTATCAACTCCATGCTTTCGTGTCTTAGTCAATGGAGTTTCACGATACTAGTTATAGGGAAGAGGCATGAATTATAACAAAAAATGATCGATAAAACAAAAGTAACTTCAAACTTGTTACCAAAATGTTTATGGAAAGAAATGCAACTTCAAACCTATCTAGTTTTAGCCATGAATAAACATAATTAAGAGAAGATTGACCAAATACCTGAAGATCCATCTACCTCTATTTCTAAATCGAGAACAAAAGTGGTTCCTGGACTACCCTGAGGCACGCCACAATCGTCTGGCAATTGGTTTCAGAACAGTCGCTATTGGTGTTCAAAAATAATCCCCTGGTTTCGATACTGGTTATATACATCATAATACAAAGGCGTAAAAAGATTAATTTCCATATTTGAATACGCGTACATACACACACACACGCACGCTCACGCACACATTCATATAAGTGTGTGTGTATAAAATAACATGATATATAACATGGTGTAATATGAAATATGCATGTACATTAAGTATACAACGTATAATCGGAATACCTTTCCACACCTTTATCTGCACGTGTGGCTAGACGTTAAAAAAATAATCGGTACATCTTGGTCCGTATCTTCTTTCCTATCACCAAGTTTGAAACGCGAAAGAACATAGACAATGACAATTTCTTATGTATGTTTTGATATTGGAAAAAATGTCTAACATTCCACAATCATCTGTTTCATCATTATACGAACTCAGCGAAACAAGTCATCTAGATATTTGAACTAGAAAACAAACTACCAACTGAGACCAAGGATGAAGACGATTAAAGAACATGCAATGAGCAAGAACAAGAAGAGGCAAAGAAAACAATAACAAAAAGAAGGACGCATCAGCTGATCCAAATCGCTCAGGACCGAACAGGATCCAACAGCCATGCACCAGCATCATGCACTTAATAGAGGGCGTTCGATCTTCATAATGAAACACTTGTCAATATCTAGATGAACGGCCTCCAAAGAGCTTCGTGTGAACATCAAGATACCATCAGAAAGAGCTCTGTTGCACAATGCAAGAGCAACAGAGCCAAACAAGGGACCGAAAAATAGACGTGAGAGACACTGGGCATGAGTGGCACTCCAGTGGGTACGCCATGGGAGAGGCGGCACATGAGAGGCGAGCCACGAGATAAGTGCCATTAATGAACGATAGGAGGCGATGATGGCTGAATGACGGTATCCTGAGGTGAGAGCTTCCTCGTCCGTCATGAGGGCGGAGGAGGAGGGGGGGGGGTGAAAGGAGAAGGTGGGAGGAAGGGAGAATAGAGAGATTGAGAGAGGAGACAGTAAAAGAAAGAAAGAGAGGAGAGTGTAAAGGAATAAAAGAGAGAGGAGAAAGAAATGAAGTGAGAGGGAGAAAGATAGAGAGAGAATGAGAGAGAGAGAGAGAGAGAGAGAGAGAGAGAGAGAGAGAGAGAGAGAGAGAGAGAGAGAGAGAGAGAGAGAGAGAGAGAGAGAGAGAGAGAGAGAGAAAGAGAGAAAGACCATTCTGAAATTAAAGAAAATGATGGTCAATCACGGGCTGATAGAAATACATACGTGTGAAAAAGAGGCACGCGTTTCGGTATACATGTGTGGTCAAGCGCACATGTCGGTATTGTATGAGGGTTGTCGACAGGCTGGGGGTAGGGAGAGGGGTGGGGGTAGGGGCGGAGGTTGTGGGAGTGTGGGTTATGGTCACCCATTACGTCCATTGACCCACACTCTGACCACTGTGTGTGAACCTTGTCTTCAACCACAATGCACTACAACCTCGTTAAGATGAACGTTAACGACTTCGTTGTAGCGAACACAACTACAATTTTGATACAACGCACACCTCAACAGCTAGTTTACAACGAATTATGAAAAAAAGGCAATGAAAACCCTACAGCAATGCACAATGAAACCTGATTATAACGAACCACAACTGAACCTCACTATAACGAAACACAATCGAACCTCACTATAACGAAACACTGACGAACCTCACTATAACGAAACACTAACGAACCTCACTATAACGAAACACTAACGAACCTCACTATAACGAAACACTAACGAACCTCACTATAACGAAGCTCAACTAAACCTCACAACAATGAAACAAAACTACCATTTACCTCTAACCTCCTACCTCCTGTCCCTACAACCCACCCACCCACCTACCTACCCACCCACCCACCGTTGAGTATCGTACCAATCCATTCGATCGGCGGATAATCCCCGTTCGGTAATCGATTCGAATAAATAACTCCGAAAATGACCGATAGATGGAGTCATGAACAGCCGTACGGTTACGCAGCGAATAAAAATGGTGTGAAAGTGGAGAGGATGAATGGGCGGGAATTATTGAATTAATATAATAGGCTGGGCTGTTTCTCTCTCTCTCTCTCTCTCTCTCTCTCTCTCTCTCTCTCTCTCTCTCTCTCTCTCTCTCTCTCTCTCTCTCTCTCTCTCTCTCTCTCTCTGGAGTAATCCGTATTATCTTCAATTTGAATAACTATTATAGGCCTACCCTTATCGATTGTGCGTGATTATGTGCTTAACGGTGTGTGTGAGAGAGAAAGAGATAGCGAATTATATATGGAGAGATAAATGGATGGAAACTGAGAGAGATGGCTAGGGATATCATTTAGATAGAGATATCAACACATCGAGATACAGATAGAGATAGATAGATAGATTAAGGGATGTATGAGCAAAGTGTGTGTGTGTGTGTGTGTGTGTGTGTGTGTGTGTGTGTGTGTGTGTGTGTGTGTGTGTGCATGTGAGAGAGAGAGATAATGAGAGAGAGAAAGAAAGATAATGAGAGAGATAATAAGAAAGAGTGGCAGATAAAATAAAATAAAATGTACACCTAAGGAAAACACACAAACATAAAAAAACAACATAAAAAAACATGTAGTTCGTGTAAGAGTCTACAAGATGTTGGAATGTCGCCTTACACCATATTTTTTACCTTAGACTTTTTATATATATAAATAACCGACCGGAAAGGCTTAGGGGAAACATCTGTCATGAGGAGATCTCTATCAGTAGGTCTATGTCACGTCTGGTATAAGGGCTTCTTTGTGTGTGTGTGTGTGTGTGTGTGTGTGTGTGTGTGTGTGTGTGTGTGTGTGTGTGTGTGTGTGTGTGTGTGTGGGATGGAGATAGGCAGACAGAGAGATAGTTAGAAAGTTAGATAAACAGATAGAAAGTGAGAGAGTGGGAGAAAAAGAGAGAGAGAGAGAGAGAGAGAGAGAGAGAGAGAGAGAGAGAGAGAGAGAGAGAGAGAGAGAGAGAGAGAGAGAGGGAGATTCAGCCATTCTTTCATCACTCACCATACCATTCCTCGTTTTCATCTTTCATTCCCATCTA
The DNA here is from genome assembly GCA_017312705.2 of Penaeus japonicus. Classification (NCBI taxonomy): domain Eukaryota; kingdom Metazoa; phylum Arthropoda; class Malacostraca; order Decapoda; family Penaeidae; genus Penaeus; species Penaeus japonicus. The sequence goes on from BOPN01000095.1 coordinate 550,118, forward strand.
TCTGATCTTTCCACTTACCATCCTTCCTCTCTACCTACCACCCTTTCCCCCTCTCTCTTCCTTCCCATTATTAGTCAGTGTTCTCTCTCTTTCTCTCTCTCCCCTCCCCCCTTTCCGTTGGCGCACGAACGGCTATTGAACCGTAAAATACAGGTGGATAGGCCCAGGTGCGAGGATTCAATACCCTCCCCCCTCCTTTCTCCTATCCCTATCCCTCCCCCCACCCCTAGCTCCCCGCTCCCCCCTCCCTTTCCTTCCCCTTTCTCCTACAAGCCCCCCACTCCCCTCTTTCCCCTCTCCTTCCCCTCCCCCCTCCTCGCGTTTTTCCCCTATCTGGTCTAGTGGAGCCTATTGATTAGGGAGATAAGCCTGTATTTTTAGGGGAAAACTAATTTGTACTTTTCAGGACATGGTACATTTTTTTTTTATCTCGCTTCAAGTTTTTTTTCATTTATTTCTTTTTTATTTATTTTTTATTTATTTTTTTATTTTTATTTTTTTATTTCTATTTTTTACTTATTTTTTTTTATTTTTTTTTACGGTCGGGTCTTCAAAAGATTTCAAATCACGCTCGGGGGGTAGGGAGGGAGGGAGGGGAGGGATAATTGTACACGTGCACACATCACGAGCGAGTGTGCATACGTGCGTCATGCGAGCGACCGATGAAGTAGTCATGGAGAGCAATCAAGTGTCATTAGCAGTGAAGCATTATTATCCAAAAAGCTATCTAAAGAGCCGTTAGAAAGCCGATTCATGTCACATAGCATTGAATGGTTTATTACATCGGGGGAATCTGGGTTAAAACAGGCACCGTTTCGTGTGCTGTCTTTGTCCCCTCTGAGCATTTATCTCTTATGAGAGGATGAGCATATAGATATACATGCACGCACACAAACATATAAATACACACACACACGAACTCACTTGATTACTCTCACTTGTTCCCTCGCTCTCGGTCTCTCTCTCTCTGTTTCTCTCTCTCTCTCAAACACACACACACACACACATACACACACACACACACACACACACACACACACACACACACACACACACACACACACACACACACACATGGACTTAACCTTGCATAACTCATCGTCTTGCTAATGCGAACGCCATAACTAATTCTTAAAATATTCGCCGTTGGGTCTATTTTCTCTCTTTTTCTTTCTTTTTTCTTTCCCCTTCTCTCTTCTTCCTCTCCTTCTCCAATTTTTTACATCTCTTATTTTGTTTTGTTTTTCAGTTATTACGTCTTTTTTTTCTTTATTGGATAATGCCTTGGAGAGAGTCTACGTAAACTTAGAAAATTCTGCTGTTATAAGTTAGTTCAGTCTCTAATAGTTAATTAAGTTGTTTTGTGTTGAAGGTGAGAGGATGCATATTCATACATTCATTCGTTCGTGTATGTATTAAATAAATATGGCTATGCATGTATTTGCTCTTGTGATCTCTCGTTCTCGGTCATTCTCAAAAAGGAAGAATAACAGAACGAAAAAAGGAAAGAAAAAGATCAAACAGAAAAAAAGAAAACAAATAAACATTCATACAATCACATGTTCTCTCATCCATATCTTTGACATCTCTCCTATCGTACCCTATCTTCCTTCTTTTTCACCATTCCCCCTTCTTTCTTCGTAACTTCTTCCCCTTCCCTCTTCCAAAACCACCCCCCTCCCCCCCCCCCCCCCTCCATCATCCCAGTCCCCATCCACGTCTCTCCCATGAGCACCACCTACCTCTCTCCGCAACGACAGGGCCACAACGCCACTCACGTCAGCAACAAAGGCGCCAGCGTCTCCCCCCACGCCAGGACCGAGAGTGCCAAGAAGTGCCAGGAAATGCCAGGAAGTGCCGCGACCGAGAATCCCGATAGGTAATTCCAACTTGATCGAGAGTCCGCTTGGCCAGGAACGCATGCCGGTGAGCGGGCCATGAAAGTGACATACGGCCGATCCCGGGGGCAAAAATGGGCCAAATTATGCCTTAATATAATATCCGGATGGCTCTTGCTGCGGGAGGAGGGGAGGGGAGGGGAGGGGGGGAGATCAGCAATTTCTCGAACGGCTAATAAAACGGGAGGTACAGATGAAGGGAAAATAAAATCAGGAGGAACGGTTATTCTGGGGCTTTGTCGAGATGGGGGGGAGAGGAGGAGGAGAAGGAGGAGGAGGCGAAGGAGGAGAAGGAGGAGAAGGAGGAGGAGGTGGATGAGGAGGAAGAGAAGGAGAAGGAGAAGAAGAAGGAGAAGATAAAGATGAAGATGAAGAAAAAGAAGAAGAAAGCTAAAGAAGAAACAGAAGGAAGAGGAGGACAACGAAGAGGAGAAAGGAGTGGGAAAGGGAGGCGTAGAGGGGGGGGGGAGGGTATACAATTTAGGGACGCTTTTGCTCAGCGGGATCTTTAAGGGATATCCTCCCCCTCCCCCTCCCCTAGCCCAATGTTCCTTCCTCCCTTAATAAGCCCGAGGATTGGGGAGGAGGAGGAGGAGGAAGAGGGAGGAGGGGGAGTAGGAGGAGGAGGAGGAGGAGGAGGAGGAGATGAGGGTTATGGTGAGATGTGACACCATAATCGCTTTACATATCTGCGCTTTGCTTGCGAGGCGCTGGTGCGTGAGGCGGAGATAGGAGTCGCCATATTACACCGTTTCTTCCTTCTGTTACTGTTATGTCTCTCCTGAAGGCGACGCGTTGGGCGAGGTGGCGGAGGTACGCCTTCATTATGTGTAGGTATAGATATATATGTCAGCTCACTCTTCTCTTCTTAATTAAACTCTTTAGTTCTTTCTCTCTGCCTCTGTCCATTGTTTTCTGTCTTTTTCTTTTTCTGTCTCTGCCTCATACTCTCTCTCTCTCTCTCTCTCTCTCTCTCTCTCTCTCTCTCGAACGCACAAACAGATAACAATAAAACCAATATCCCTGACATATACATGGC
>BOPN01000095.1:570554-583054 GCA_017312705.2 Penaeus japonicus
CCCCTTTTAACTATCACCCTCCTTCACCCTCTCCAACTATCCTCCTCCCCCCACCCCTTCCTTCAACTATCACTCCCCCTTGCCACCCCTTTCACCCATCCATCTACCACCTTCCCTTAGCCCCCCCTATCCCCCACCCTCGTTATTTCTTTCTTCTTTCTCTCTGCCCTTATTCTCTCCTTCCCTTCCACACCCCTCTTTTGTTTGTCCTGTTCTGTCCTCTCTTGCTATTTCTTATTCTTATTCAGCTTTTTATCTTATTCCTCTTATTTACGCTTCCTTTCCTTTTGTTCTATCTTTCTTATCTCCTCCATTTATCTCTTTCTATGTCCTGTTTTTGACTCCTCTTCTTCCTTCCCTCTTGTCCCTTTGTCTTGTTATTACTTTTTTACTTTCTATATCCCGTTTTTCTTCCCTTTTTTTCTTGTTTCATTCCTTTCTCCTCATATCCATTTCTCTCTCTCTTCCTTCTTCTTCTCTTCTCTTCCTCTTTCTATCAATTTTTCGCCTTTCATTGTCTTCTCCATTTTCATCCCTTTCCTTCTTGTTCTCCTCTTCCTCTCCTCTCTTCTTTCTACCGGTCTCTCTCCTCCCTCATCTTGCCTCATTCTCTTTTAACCAACCTCTGAGTAGGAGGGGCAGCGCGCGCCGCTACATGAATGCCCCAGGTCTCCGCGATTGCATAATGCATGAGTCAATAATGAATAACCAATCCGAGGGTCCAATTAGTCCGCCTTAGCCACTTGCTGCAAATTTTCTCAGCAGGTAAGCGACTCACCTGAGCTGAATATGGAGTGGGGGGAGGGGGGGTCTGGAGGGGAGGGGGGGGGTCGGTATACAATGGGGCACTCCGTCAGATGTGGGGGAGGGGGAGGGGGAGGGGGGGGACAATGGGCACTGTAACCCCATTCAACGGTGATGTGACGAAGTGCAGTGAATTCCGGTGGAACAGACATTCCAAGAAGAGGAGGAAACGAAAGAAAAAGAGAGAGATAGAGCGATAGAGGGAGAGGGAAAAGTAGAGTGAGAAAGTGAGAGAGAGAGAGAGAAAGAGAGAGGGAGAGAGGGAGAGAGGGAGAGAGAGAGAGAGAGAGAGAGAGAGAGAGAGAGAGAGAGAGAGAGAGAGAGAGAGAGAGAGAGAGAGAGAGAGAGAGAGAGAGAGAGAGAGAGAGAGAATAAAATGAACACTACAAAACTACAGAAAACAAACAAACATACAAACAATGAGAAACACACACACACAAACAAAGAACAAACAAAAACAAATGAGGTCAGCAATACCTCCCGCAAAAAAGAGACGAGAAAAGAGAAGAAAAAAAAAGTTAAACAAAACAAAAATGAAAGGAAAGAAATCGCTATAAGTCCGTCTCAGATTCCATCATTACAGCGGTTTACAAACTCGAGTAACAAGACCTCGAAACGCGACAAGAACAACCAATTACATGTCTAAGGTAGATCGTGTTTTTTTTTTTTTTTTTAATGGGTGAACTTTATATGGCATCACCGGCCCGTGACGTCATACAATACCCACGTCGACCCCTCGATTATCATTTCAATTATCCGCAAGAAAATAACGAGTTGCAACTACAACCCGTTATGACCTCATCTCCCAACCGTTCTCTGACATGACAGGTGATGGGAGGGAAGGAGGGAAGGAGGGGAGGAGGAGAGGGGAGGGGAGGGGACGGGAGGGGAGGGAGGGGAGGAGGAGAGGGGAGGAGAGAGGGAGGGGAGGGGGAAGGAGGGAGATTTTCAAAAAAGATGTGGAAGATGGGAGGGTAGGGGGAGTAGGGGAGAGAGGGAGAGGGATGACGAAGGAAGGAAGAAAAGGGGGCGAAGGGAGGGGGTGAGGAAGGAGGGAGGAAAAGTGGAGTAAGGGAGGAGGGAGATGGGAAGGAAGGATGGACGGAGGGAGGGACGGAGGGAGGAAAAGTGGAGGAAAGGAGAAGGGGAAGGATGGGAAGGAGGTAAGGAGGAGAGAGGGAGATAGAGAAACAGATAGATGGATAGGTAGAGATAGAGGAAATAAAGACAGAAGGGGGGAAGGCAGACAAGTAGATATAGCCAAAAGAGAGAAAGAAAGAAAAGAAAATTATATGTAAAATGCACACGTATAAGTATATGTATATATAAAAATAGCTAGACAAATAAATAGATTAACAAACAGATAAATAGACTAAAACAAGAAAGAGTAATAAGAAGAAACTAAAAAAAAGAAAGAGAAAGAGAGACACAAAAAAAAAAAAAAAAAAAAAAAAAAAAAAAAAAAAAAAAAAAAAAAAAAACATAATGGCCACAGGTGTACAAATACCTGTATGGTTAATGCTCACCTGTGCACACCACCGCGCCATTGCATGTATGACTGGCTGATGATGATTGCAGGGAAAGGACATGAGAAACAGCGAAGACAATGACAGGAGAAGATGATGATGATGATGATAATGATGGGAATTTATTTCTCTCACTCTCTCTAATTCCCTAAATGCGAAATGGAAAAGCGGGAATACGATATATTTCAATTTTCATTTTTATTTTCTTCTGGCGAGATGGTGAAGATTGTGTGGAATATTACGATCACTAAAAATACCATTTCTGGTAGATTACAGTATATCATAAGTATTACCGCTGTCATTACTGTTTCTGTTAATATTGATGGCAACGATAATGGTAATGGTGAAGGTGTTGTTGCTGATAATGATATTGATAATGGTAATAAAAATCGTAATGCAACAAGACTACTATTACTCCTATTTCTGCTTTCAATTATAATCATGATAAAAAACAGTTATGGTAACTGGAACACTAACAAAAAAAAAAAAGATTGTCATTATGATAGTGTTTAAATATAACAATGGTGATAATCTTTATCATAAAAGATTATGACTACGATTGTTACAGCTATTATTACTACTAAAACGAATAATAATGATGAGGCGTTGATGATGATAACAGTGAAAAAAACAACAAAAAATATCATCATAACAATAATAATAATGATGATAACAACGAAAGCAATTCCATCACTATCAAGCAATAATGATAATTAATATTCATAAATAAGCAACATAAAAATCACAACAAAGTGAAACAAACAAACAGACAAACAAATAAGAAAAAAAAATCAACAGAAAACGAAACCAGGAACTCCCACTCACCCACCTCCACCCCTCCCCCCTCACCCACATACCCCACACATACCCAACCGAAAATGAACGACATTTCGGACGAGATAAAACACTTTATAGAAATAGAATACAGCGCCCAACGAACTAAACCGCGACCCGGGAATAAATAAATGAATAACGAAGACCAGGAAAAGACCGGTCATAAAACCAGCCACAGGTCTTACCGCAGATGACAAAGACACCTGCACTGGCAGAGAACGTGACGGAGACATAAACACACGAGGGGCTACACACACACACGCACACGCACACACACGCACACACGTTCGTTCGTACACTCTCTCTTTAGCTGGTCCTGGTCCTTCTTCAATCTCTCTTTCTCTTTCTCTTTCTTTTTTTTCTATCTCTCTTTCTCTTTCTCTTTCCTTTTTTCTCTTTCTCTCTCTCTCTCTCTCTTTCTCTTTCTTTCTTTCTTTCTTTCTTTCTTTCTTTCTTTCTTTCTTTCTTTCTTTCTTTCTCTCTCTCTCTCTCTCTCTCTCTCTCTCTCTCTCTCTCTCTCTCTCTCTCTCTCTCTCTCTCTCTCTCTCTCTCTCTCTCTCTCTCTCTCTCTCTCTCTCTTTCTCTTCCTCCCTCTCCCTCTCAGTCTCTGTCTCTCTCTTTCTCTGCTTTTCCTCCCCCTCTCTCTCTTCTTTCTTATTTTTTCTCTCTTTCTCTTCCCTCCTCTCTCTGGCTTGGCAAGGAACACCAAGTTAGCTGGTTAAGAACCCCCCCCCCCGATCACCCACTCAAGCTAAGCTGCAACAACCTCGCAATTACGTCCGCCTGTAAGATTGTGTATCTCTCTGGGGTCGTATGAAAAGGGTGGAGAGGGGGAGGGAGAGGTGGGAGTGAGGGGGAAGAGGGAGGTTGTAGGGGCAGATAAAGAGAGCGTGAGAGGGAGGGGAGGGAGAGATAGGGAGGGAGGGGGGGATAGGAGCGAAGGGAGGGGGGATGGGCGAGAAGGGAGGGTAGAGGAGGAGGGGGAGGAGGGAGGGAGGGAGGGAGGGAGGGAGGGAGGGAGGGAGGGAGGGAGGGAGGGAGAGAGAGAGAGAGAGAGAGAGAGAGAGAGAGAGAGAGAGAGAGAGAGAGAGAGAGAGAGAGAGAGAGAGAGAAGAAGAAGCGGGAGAGAGAAAGAGAAAATGAGAGAAAAAGAGAAATAGAGAGAGAAGAAGCGAGAAAGAGAAAAAGAGAGAGAAAGGGAAATAGAGAAGAAGCGAGAGAAAGAGAAAAAAATAGATATACAGAGAGAGAAAGAAAGAGAAAGAGAAAAAGAGATAAAAAAAAGAGAAACAGAGAGGGAGAGCAAGAAAGAGAAGAACCAAGAGAGAACGGGAGAAGGGATCGCCTAATCTCATGTACATATCAACACATCGTACTGCATTATACCGCAACTGAACACAAAGCCACACGACCCTATATCCTAGTGAAGGCATTTTCAAACTTTAATCTGAGGGGAGAGGACAGGAGAGGGTAGGAATTGCCTGAGGCTTTTGCTTGCATAGCGGAGACAAGACGCGGAGATTTGCATGCAACTGAAAAGCTTGATAGACTTTTAAGCAGCATGGTTGATTTGAACCCAAGGGTCTTTGTATATGCATGCGGGTATTGTGTTCATGCAAACATCCCTGTCCTTACTCTCTCCCTTTTCTGTCTGACTGTCTCTCTTCTTAGCCTTTCTTCTTCTTCATCTTTTCTATCTGCTCTTTCTCTTCTTTTCTTTCTTTCTTTCTCTTTCCTCTTTCTCGCCTTTCTCTCTTGCTATAGAGTAGAAGATATATAGAGAGACATATATTAACATCATAATTTATATGATAAGAGAGCATGATAATAATGATGACAATAATAATAATAATAATAATAATAATAATAGCAATAATAGTAATAACAATAATAATGATAATAATAATAATAATTAATAATAATAACAATAATAATCATCATCATTATAGCAATAATAATAAAAGTGATATAAGAAGAACTACGATGATAATGATAATAATAGTAATAATAATAACAATAACAATAATAAAAAAAATAAAAAATAGCAACAATGATAATCATAATAATCATAACAATAATGACAACAATACTCCTCCTCCTACTACTACTGATAACAAAAACGAACAAACAAACAAATCAATAAATAATGAAAAGAAACCTGTGCAAAAAAGAAGACACCAAAACAACCTTCTTTTGACTCTCCAAGACGCAACCGGGAAGAAAGTTTCTCAGGAAGAACCAGATCTTACACCCACTCGAAGAACTTGGAAGATGGAGGGAAGAGAGGAAGAGAGGAAGAGAGGAAGAGAGAAGAGAGAGAGAGAGAGAGAGAGAGAGAGAGAGAGAGAGAGAGAGAGAGAGGGAGAGAGAGAGAGAGAGAGAGAGAGAGAGAGAGAGTGGAGGGAGAGGAGAGGGAGGAGGAGGGAGGGAGAGGAGGGAGGGAGGGAGGGGAGTGAAGGGAGTGGAGGAGGTAGCTAGGGAATGAGAAAAGGAGGGAGGGAGGAAGGGAGGAAGGGAGGGAGGGAAGGAGGGAAGGAGGGAGGGGAGAGGGATGGAGGGAGGAGGAGAGAGAGAGAGAGAGAGAGAGAGAGAGAGAGAGAGAGAGAGAGAGAGAGAGAGAGAGAGAGAGAGAGAGAGAGAGAGAGAGAGAGAGAGAGAGAGAGAGGGAGGGAGGGAAGGAAGGAAGGAGGGAAGGAGGGAGGGAGAGAGAGAGAGAGAACGAGAGAGAGTGTGTAGGTGAATGGAAAGGGGAAATGGTAAGAGGAATAATGAGGGAGGAGAAGGGAAAAAAATACCGGAAAACTGAACTAAATAGAAGCGAAAGTCACTGCAAAAATGAGAATAAAAATGAAGAAGAAGAACATTATTTACAAAATAAAATGAGAATGATAGAGGTGATGATTATGAGGGTGATGATGGTGGTGAGGGCGATGATGGTGATGATGCTAGTGATGATAATCATTATAAAGACACTACAAATCATCACTCATGATACAATCACAATCATTACAATATAACAAAAACAGCAAATAATAAACAAACACAATAACAAAAATAATAGAAAAACAGAAAGAAAAGAATAAAATATAAAAAAAGCCAAGAGACAAAACTCCAGTAAAGGAAGAGAGAAGTAACGGAGCCCCCGATCTTGGCACAATCATCATCAGCTGATTTGCCATCCTCAGCCCACGCCTGCCAAAACCTCTCACCACCTGGGCGCCTGACCACCTGGACGCCCCTGCTGTCACTGACCAGCCTGTAACCTGTAACCTGTTGTAAGGAGTTGATGCTTCTTGTGTGTTGCTTGGCATGATTTGCAAGTACCTGTCATATCTCCCAGCCTGTTGTATCTGTCTTGTTGTTGTATATATGTGCAATACAAGTCCTCTTATGCCGATCTTTAACTGCATATTCTTCCGTAACAGATTGCAAAATATGCTATGCTATACCCCCCACCCCACCCCTCTTTCACTGTAACACATGTATAACACGTGCACACTGCAAAACGCCTGCCATTGCTCATCTAGAACCTCTGCATGCTTGCCAAGACTTACGAGGCACCTGCGGACACCTGCTAACACCTTCCAATGTAAACAAGCCTTAAAATATGCACATCTGGTCAACGCATACAGATTGAGAGCCAATGTGTACTATGCATGGAGAGTGTGTAGCATCTGCTCAGGCCAGGTGTCTCGGAGAGTGTGCGGCGGTAGGAGGGCAGAAGCCGAGAAGAATAAATAGATGGATGGATGGATAAATAGATAGATAGATAGATAGATAGGTAGGTAGACGTAAACAGGGAGATGTAGGTAAATAGTGCGGCGGTAGGAGGGCAGAAGCCGAGAAGAATAAATAGATGGATGGATAAATAGATAGATAGATAGATAGATAGATAGAGAAGTAGATGTAAACAGAGAGATGTAGGTAAATAGTGTGGCGATAGGAAGGCAGAAGCCGAGAATAAATAGATGGATGGATGGATAAATAGATAGATAGATAGATGGATAGACGTAAACAGAGAGATGTAGGTAAATAGTGCGGCGGTAGGAAGGCAGAAGCCGGGAAGAATAAATAGATGGATGGATAAATAGATAGATAGATAGATAGAGAGGTAGATGTAAACAGAGAGATGTAGGTAAATAGTGTGGCGGTAGGAAGGCAGAAGCCAAGAAGAATAAATAGATGGATGGATGGATAAATAGATAGATAGATAGATAGGTAGACGTAAACAGAGAGATACAGATTAATATATGGATAAATTGATAGATAGATAGATAGATAGGTAGGTAGACGTAAACAGAGAGATGTAGATTTATAGATTGATTGACAGATAAATAGATAGATAGATATGTGTGTGTATACTATATATATATATATATATATATATATATATATATATATATAGATAGATAGATAGATAGATAGATAGATAGATAGAGAGAAGAGACAGCAGCCACCCTCCGTGACAGCACTCCCCCTCCCCCCTCCCCCCTCCAAGTGCCCTCGCGTCTAATCTAGTCGATGGTCCACGGCCGTTCCCGCGATCTTCGTGACATCCGGATAAACCTCGCTTTCAGCAGGTTAATTAATGCCCCGAATTAACATACATTAACATTCTGAATTAAAGTTGTAAATCAGTTTAATTCCCCTTCTCACCCTCCCCCTCCCCCCATTAGCCCTGTCTCTCAGATTTCTTCTTTGGCTTTTTGCTTTCTTCTTCTCTTCCGTCTCTTTTTCTTATCATTATAATTATTATATTAATTATCATCATTCTTCTTATTATTATTATTATCATTACTATTATTGTTATAATTATCATTCATCGTTATTATCATCATCATAATTTTCTATGCCTCTTTTTCTTGTTGCTGTTGTTATTATTATTATCATTATAACAATCCCTCTCCTCCTCCTCCTCCTCTCTCCTTCGCCTCCGCCTCCTCCTCCTCCTCCTCCTCCTCCTCCTCCTCCTCCTCCTCCTCCTTCTACTCCTCCTTCTCCTCCCCCTCCTTCCAGACACAAGACAAAAACGTAAGACGAAGGGGAAAGAGAACAAGAAAAAAATGTAAGGGAAGCGAGATAGAGAGAAAAAAGAAGGATAATGTTAATGGTTATTAGATTGGCGAGGGAGCGCCGTGAGAACACTTCTAATTGCTGGTAATTTATTAATTGTCGAGCGTCGTGTAATGGCCGGGGGGTAGGGGTGGGGGTGGGGGAAGGGGACGGGGTAGTACACGGAGAGAAATCGCGTGAAATGAAAGGAGAGAAAGCAGAGGAGGTGGAGGGAGGTGGAGGTGAAGCAAGGAGGAATGGGAGTTAGGGAAGGAAGGGAGGGGATTGGAGGTGGAGGGGGTTGGAGGTGGAGGGAGGGAGGGGAAGAGGAGGAGGAGAGAGACAGAGAGAGAGAGAGAGAGAGAGAGAGAGAGAGAGAGAGAGAGAGAGAGAGAGAGAGAGAGAGAGAGAGAGAGAGAGAGAGAGAGAGAGAGGGAGGGAGAGAAAGAGAAAGAATTACACTAATAGTATTCATGCGATGAAAGTAATGGTGACTATTCCTGCTGGAGAAGATTAAGAAATAAAAAAGTAATTCAAAAATCACAGTTATAAATCAAAAACCTCAATGTTCAATACTCGTTAATTGAATCACAACCGCCACTAGCCACGTCTGACAGCGCTTTCAACCACACCTCAACCCAACCCCCCAACAAACGAAGGAAAGAAGAAAAAGAAAGAAAGAAAAAAAAAAAGATTTTCCAGCTTTTCGGACACCTCAAGGAGACAAATCCGGCATGAAAGATAATCCACCTTTAATATATATCAATACAAAACTCCAGCCCCGAAGCCAAAGAATCCTGTCTCCGTTTTCTATATGTCATCCTCCAAGGGCTTGAAAAGAGGTAAAGAAAACGGGGATCTGAAAAGTAACCAACTCAAAGGGGAACCACCAATTAGTTTTGAGCTAAATGATAATCTGACATGTGATTGGTCCGCCAGTTTTCTCGGTGCTGAAAGAAGGATTCGCTAACGGGCATCTACCACAATTTTCCTTTTCTTGTCTCATATGTGTGTGTGTGTGTGTGTGTGTACATGTATGTGTATGTATGTGTATGTGTATGTGTATGTGTATGTATATGTATATGTATATGTATATGTATATGTATATGTATATGTATATGTATATGTATATGTATATGTATATGTATATGTATATGTATATGTATATGCATATGTATATGTATGTATATATATATATATATATATATATATATATATAAATAGACACACACATATATATTTATATATATATATGTATATATTCATATATATATATACATTCGTAGTTTTTCACATTACTGCATGAATAACTTACCGCTTTAGCTGTATCTCCATGGATAAATAATGAGATACTTGTAAAAATCTATATTGAAAGAGCGAAAATTATATCTTTTCCTATCTATCTCTTTAGACAAATAAATCTTGAATAAAATGGACACAATTAATATGAAACACGTAAGGTGGAGGAGGAAGAGGCAGGCGGAGTTGGTGGAGGAGGTAATAGTGGCAGTAGAGATATGGTGATGGTGATGATGATGATGATGATGATGATGATGATGATGATAATGATGATGATGATATGATACGATGATAATGACTATGACGATGATGATGATATGATACGGTGATAATGACTATGACGATGATAATGACGTTGACGATAATAATAATAATAATAATAAAATGAAGAAGGAAAAATTGTTTTAAAGCTTAGTGGTATGGAAGTAATTATGAAAGAAGGGTAACAGGGTGGAAGAGGGGTAGGAGGGGGTGGGTGAAGGGGGAGGGAGGGGAGGGCATCGCCTGTTTAAAATAGATCCTGAACGAGGGTGTTTGTTTGGTATTAGCTGTCGCTGTTATTCTTGGCTGTTTGTGCTCGAGGTGTGTAATGTTGGCTGACGGTTTTTTGTTGTCTCTCGTTTTTCTTTTTCCTTTTTTTGCCGACTCTAAACACACAAACGCACACACGTACACATACAGAGAGAGAGAGAGAGAGAGAGAGAGAGAGAGAGAGAGAGAGAGAGAGAGAAAAGGGAGAGGAAAAGATAACAAATCGAGAGAAACAGAGAGAGAGAGAGAGAGAGAGAGAGAGAGAGAGAGAGAGAGAGAGAGAGAGAGAGAGAGAGAGAGAGAGAGAGAGAGAGAGAGAGAGAAGGAGAGGAGAGAGAGAAAGGAAAAGGAAAGGTAAAAAAGAGTTCAGGAAGGGATTCTGACTTCTACCCTACCCCTACCCCCCCCCAAAAAAAAAAAAAAAAAAAAAGAAAGAGAGAAACGGAGACAGAAAGAGAGATCGGTACAAGAGAGGTGATGACATGTGGCATTACGAAGACCACAAGGCGAACTCAAGCCAGCAAGAAATTAACTGTTTAACCTGACAGATACGACTTTACGAGTTATATTTTCATTGGCTTATATTTTCGCACAACTCTCGCGTGTTTGCCAATTTCCTTTCTGCTATTTTAATAGTTGTTATGTTGACGCTTCTATTGTCTTGCTTATGTGCGAGTGAACAAGTGGGGGAGTAAGAGAAGGAGAGGGAGGGAGGGAGGGAAAAGGGAGAGGGAGGGAGGGAGAGAGGGATGGAGGGAAGGAAGGAGGGAGAGAGAAAGAAAGGGGGGAACAAAAAAAAGGAAGAGAAAGAGAGAGTAAGAAAATAGTGATACTGAAACTGGTCTAGATCAGATTCCATACATAATGAACATCACGACAACTTATGAGAGAAGGTAAAACATCTATAGTGACCTGTCCACTACATTCTCTTTCTCTCTCTCCCTCTCTCTCTCTCTCTCTTTCTCCCCTTTTTCTTTTCCACTCCCTCGATCCCTCCCTCCCCCTCCCTCTCCCTCTCCCCCTCTCTCCGTCTCCCTTGCCCTTCGCTGATTCAGCAACGATAGCGCAGTCGCCACCAGCAATGTGGCGACGCTGGTATGGCCACAATGCCAATGGCACATCAACGATAAAAGCACATGCGAGGTCGTGCAGCGGTGGAAGGTAGCCTCGGTAGGAACAAGAAAAAACAACAGTAATGTTGAATTGAAAGCTCTTATCTCTGTTTGCCGATGACGAATCAAATTTGCGAAAGAAAGGGAATAGGAGAGAGAGAGAGAGAGAGGGAGAGGGAGAGGGAGAGGGAGAGAGAGAGAGAGAGAGAGAGAGAGAGGGAGAGAGAGAGAGAGAGAGGGAGAGGGAAAGGGAAAGGGAGAGGGAGAGAGAAGGAGAAGGAGAGGGAGAGGGAGAGAGAGAGAGAGGGAGAGAGATAGACAGAGAGAGAGAGAGAGAGAGAGAGAGAGAGAGAGAGAGAGAGAGAGAGAGAGAGAGAGAGAGAGAGAGAGAGAGAGAGAGAGAGAGAGAGAGAGAGAGAGAACCAAAGCTAACTTGCTCCAGTGACTTATTTGGTTCTCGAATGTTACACAACCTGTACTTTGACTGATATAAGCTAAACACTCACTATCACGTTCCATGACTTGCATGAGACTCTCCTATTACTCCTCAAACGAAATGATTAAAAAAAAAAAGAGAAGTGAGACAATTAACTGAGTTTCATTTCAGATCAAATTAGGTGCCAGAGACTACTGCAAAAAAAAAAAAAAAAAAAAAAATAGATTAGAAAAATTAATAGAAAGAATGTATCTCCGTATTAAGGCAAATGACATTTTCTTGGGCACAGCGCGACAGAAAATGTCTTCGACCATAAACTCCTTAAGGAAATGCCGTCTTGATTAGAAAGTGGAGTTAGTCCGCCGCCGTCGAAACAACACGAACAGAGACATCTCGGTTGGAAAAGAGGGTCACATATAGTAAATTATTCGCATTTTACAGCCGGCACAGAGTTGGGAGCGAAGGGCCTTAGTTTCTCCTGTGACTGCTAAACCCGCCATTCGTTTCCTCTCTCTGTGAACAAAGTCGAGTGGATTTTGTCTTCTGGGAAAGATGGCAGTTTTGGATGTCTTTTGGTAGAGAGAGATGGAGAAAAAAAAGAGAGATGGAGGTGAACTTGAAGGAGGTGAATTAGCAGAGGTGGAGGGAGAAGTAGAAAAAAAGAAAAGAAAAAGATGTCAAAGGAGAAGAGAAAAATATAAAGGGGAGGAAACAGAAAGAGAAAAGGAAAAGAAGTCAAAGGAGAAGAGAAAAATATAAAGGGGAGGAAATAGAAAGAGAGAGAAAAAAAGAACGAAGCAAAGATAATAAAAACAAAATCAATATCAAAAATAGAATTATAGAAAACAAATCCTAAAAAGTGAAAATTAACGCCTTAAAAACCTTAACAACCCAACAACCCAAACA
>BOPN01000095.1:588054-608054 GCA_017312705.2 Penaeus japonicus
GAATTGGTCACTGGGAGAAATGCATAAAGTGATAAAAGAGGGAGAAATAGATGTAAAGGACTAGAGAACGAGTTTGGACGAATAAAAGAAAGACAAACGCGTGTGTATGTGTATATGTATATATATGTGTGTGTATATATATATATATATATATATATATATATATATATACATATATGTATATATATATATATATACATATATATATATATATATATATATATATATATATATATATACATACACATATAAACACACACACACACACATACATATATACATACACACACACACACACACACACACACACACATATATATATATATATATATATATATATATATATATATATATATATATATATATATATATATGAAAAGGAAAGAGAACAGAAATACATAAAAACAGAAAAAACACAAAAGAATTAATAAATACGATAACGAGAGGATGATACAAGACAGAGAGAAAGAAAGATAAAACGGAAGAAGGCAAGAGTTAATACGATTGCAAATTAATTCCAGATCATGAGAATAAAACTCGAACATCTGTTACGATACTCATTTGAAAACAACAATGTCAATGAGGTTAATGACACATGGAAATTAACATAAAACAAAAGACAGGTAACGATAACAAAGAAGAAAGAGAGAAGAGAGGAAATGAAGACGGAGAGGAAGATGTGGAACAACACAGAAAAAAGATAAACTGAGATTAAATGGAGTTGGATAGGAACGGAAAAAATAAATCACCAGAAATGCGTGAAAGTAATAACATGTAATAAGGCACGATAATTATAAACGACTGAATCGTATTTTGCAAATATCGAATTATAAGAAAACGCAGCAGACTGTAATTTGAGCAGTAATTTTAATAAACAAATATCCCATTAAGTACATTTACATCCAAAAGCAAGATAATATGTATAGAAAAAAATACAAACTAGAAAAATATTCATAACAAAGAAAACAGTTTCATAAGCAAAACAAACGCGCAGCGCAAGAACCTGTTAAGTGGAATCTAATCCCCCTTATCGGTCAAAAGCCCCATTGCACCAAAGGGCGTAATAGAGCATCAGAAACTCCTACCTCCTCCTCCACCTGCTCCTTAGAGAGTTCCTTAGAGTTTTCTAAGCACGCCCACGCCGCCACCCTTTTAACTCCAGCCGCGCAACAACCCTTATGGAGGACAGTAACAACCCGCCCAGCATCATCTTTGCGTCGTAATCACACCCACTCGGCGCCGTAATGCTAGTTGTTGGACTCACGGGAAACTAGCGGGGCAGAGTTGGGAAAAGATTTTTCTTTTATATATTTTTTTCCTTTGGAGGAGCGGGGAGGGGGGAAGGAGGAAGGGGTTGGGAAGGGGGGAGGTTAAAAGGAAGGGGTGATGATGGCGGGGAGGGGGAGAGGTGGATATTGAAGGAGGTAGGGCGTTGGTGGGATGGGGAGGAGGAGGAGGAGGAGAGAGAGGGAGTGGGGGTGGAAATTCAGGTGTGTGTGTGTGTGATGATGGGGGAGAAGATGAATGGAAAGGAAAGGTTTGGAGGAGGGAAGGAGAGGAGGGAAAAAAAGGTGTGAAGAAAAAGAGAGAAAGGGAGAAGGGGGTCACGGAAGGAAGGATCAACGAAAAGGTGGCATTTTCCAAGATGGGCAAAACATAGGGTGTGAGAAAAGCCCGGAGTAATAACACCTACTGAATATACGTATCATCTCGAAGCCCCCGCGGATTCTTGACTCGTTTGTCTGACCCGGAAGGAAAATAAACATTACAAAAAAGATTTAAAAGACTCTCATGATATGATCGATGCCATGTAAGATTAATCATTTAATGGCGTAACGGAGTTTCGGTTATGTAGCTGTAGTTATCCAGGTAATTTTCGCCTTTTTTACGCAGACAAGAGATATTCTTTACGACTAGGTATCGACACTCAAGTGACTATCTTTACATACAATTCGTTTAAAAACAAATCCTTCATCTCTCTCTCTCTCTCTCTCTCTCTAGTTCTCTTAGATGATGAAAGATATAATCTGCTATATACGAAGTTAAAAATCAAGTATTAATTTGCTTTCAAACATACGACCACACAGGTTAACGTCCCAGCGGACAAGGGTGCCAAGGAGTGCCAGCTGGAGGAACAAAGGATGAAATACAAGGTAGAAAGGGGGAGCTAATAAAACAAAATCGAAATCGAGAGCAAAACAGAATAGAAAAAAACGACGAAAAAGAAAAGAAAAGAAAAAACGACGAAAAAGAAAAGAAAAATATGCAAAATAAAGACAACAACAAAAAAGGGAAAGATAACGATACACAAGACACCATAGTGGGGTGTGGTGGCACTCATGCATGACAGACTGACATTTGTTCACGCCCGCGATAATAACACAGATTGAGTGCCATGGAGTCTAAGGGGGTGAGTGGGAGGAAGTTTGCTTTTCTTAGGAAATATTACCTAACTTCAGGAGACGTTATGTTTAAAGAGAAGTTAAATCTATATGGGAAAATGAGGAAATGGAGGGAGAATTATAGTAAGAAGAGGTAGAGGAGGAGGAGGAAGAAGAACGATGAGAATAAAATGTAAAAGAGGAAGAACATTGATAAACTGAGTAGGTAAAATAAGAGGAGGAGAAAGAATGATAATAAGAATGAGTAGTAAAGAAGGAAGAGAGTGAAAGATGACATGAATAAAAGGCAAAACAAAAGAAGGATAGCAACGGCATTACAAACAATAAGAACCAAGATATAAAAGAAGAGGTCGAATAATGATAAGTCAAAGAAAAACAAGAGAAAGGAGGAGAGACAGAAGAAAAAAAACAGAAAAACTCAAAGTCAAAGAACAACTCCCAAACTGAACACAATCACGCAGAGACGTTATCTTGAGGATCGTTATTCCATCCTTCGAAGATAAAAAAGGAGTAAGCATAATGGCCTGGAAGATTCAAAAAAAGAAAAAAAGTTTTTAAGTCTGTCCTGCATGGATTGCTGTTGGCGGAGAGCTGGCCTGGGACGCCTCCGCAAGAACCACTTACCTTAATTACCAGGCACAGGAAACAAAAGCCAAAGGCCAATCATCCCCTTACCCTCTTTCCCCCCTCCCCTCTCCCTCCCCATTCCCTTCTCTTACTCCCTTCCCCTCCCCTTACCTTCCCTCACCCTCACCCTCCCCATTACCTTCCCTTACCTCCCCCCCTCGCCCCTCCCCCTCCTCCTACATCCCCATTGCTAATAAGGACACCTTCCTTCCCCCACCCTCCCTCCTACCTCACCCTCACCCCTTCTCCCCTTCACCCCTTCACTCCCTTCCCCTCAACCACGCCTCAAAAGCAAGCCAAGTAGTCAATATTGCTCAGAATGTCAGATGTCAAAAACATGAAAAGAGCGTTTGCAAAAAGAGGAAGATCGACATTACTGTACATCTAAAAAAGAAAAAGAAAAAAGAAAAAAAATGTATCACTTTTTTTCCTTTTATCATTATCGTTCTTTTTTTGTCCCAGAAAGAGTGTGATTGATGTGTATTAAGAGGATGTTCAGAAACGATAAAACTCCTAGCCAGAAAAAAAAGGAGGTGGGGGGGAGGGGGGCCTCTACATCAGCATATGATAGAAGACAGACAGAGAGAAAGAAAAAGGAGAGAGGGGGGGGAAAGGGAGGGGGGGGGAGAGTATTTTTTCTCATTTAATTTCAGAATAAAAAGCAAAATGCTGTCAATTATAATAAAAAACGCAGAAAAAGGGGAAAGTAACGAAAGAAGGCAAAGAGAAAGAACAAATAATAGATTGTTAAAAATATGACACAAAAATATGAAAGAAAAGTGTAAAGAAACAACAAAGGAAAGAAAGAGACGGGCCAAGAAACCAGAAAAAATAGCGACCAAAAGAAAAGAAAAGAAGAAGAAAAAAAAACAAGCAGAAAGAACACGAAAGTAAACAAAGAAAAAAACAAAAGAAAAACGACAAGCCAATACACCCCCCGAGCTCCCTCCAAAACACACAAGAGCACAACGATCCTCCATCTCTTTCTGAAGTCGAGTTCGAAGCTTCGAAATAAAGCTCCGCGACCCTCGAGCCCAGGATCAAAGTCCCGGATCACAAAGGCACCGATTTCCGAACCCTCACGCCCAAAACCTCGTCAATCAATCCCTCTCTCTCTCTTATTCCTCTTTATTATCCTTTCTCTTTCTCTATATACACTTCCTTCTCATTCTCTTATTCTATTTTTTTCTATTCTTATCCGGCCATTTCGCTTATCCGATCAGCTGTGCGGAAGCGGGTTTGTTGTTAATTTGGTGTAACAAGGTCGGACGAACGTACCCTATTTTTATCAAGTAATGTATATCATGCACTTTTCTTGACCCTCCCCCCCCCCCCACACACATACACCTAGGACGAATCGACGGGGTTTCAAATCATTCAAAAACGCTAACAGCAATTTAAACAAACAAAACCTACAAAACCTCGTAGTTTCGCGCCAGGCCATGAAATGTTTCGTTCGCGCGCTTCGAATAGACGCTAAAAAGAGGGTCGAACTACTCGTGAACGGACGAACAACCGGGTCTCTCCTTTGATACAGACTCGTGGACAAAAGGATGGCGAATGGTAGAGATGGAGTGAAGGGGAGGGGAGGGGAGGGAGGGGTGAGAAGGGAAAAGGAGGGGAAAGGAAGGGAGGGGTAGGTTGGGGAGAGTAGGGGAGGAAAGGAATTGGGAGAAGAAATGAAGATACGGGAAGGGAAAGGAAATGGAGGGGAGGGAGAGTGGGAGATAAGGAAAAAAAAGAGAATAGGTTTATAAAAAGGTCTTTAATTGATGAATAGGAAAAAAATAATCGAAGAAAAAAAATATATAACAATATCAATTGAAATGGAGAAGTAACGGACTTAAATTAGTAAAAAAATATTCAAAAATCATCAGTTACCCTTTTCTCATAAGAGTAAATATCGCAACTGATGAAAAACTAATAAAAGAATAAAGATGAAGAAGTAAGATCACTTGACATTAACAACTCCCCTTTAAACAAAAAGCAGTACAAATGAATTAATGATACTACCAAGCAACTGACCGGGACAAATGACCTGCAGTTAAAGTTGCAGTTAAAGATGTGAAACGCTGATTATTGGCAAAAAGAGATTAATGAGGAGGGCGGGTCGGGTTGAGTGAGCAAGCAATTTGTATTAAGTTCAAAAGATTGATTAATTTCGACGTTATAAAAATAATCCAGTTAGCGATAAGACCCATTATCGCTTGCCACCGACACACGAAGTCTTCAAATATCAGAAGACGAAACGAAACAAAACCAAACAAAACAAAACAACCCGACGTAAAAATACAAAAAAAGAAGAAGACTGAACAGTTCCAGTCTATTAAACGAAAAAAAAAAAAAAAACGCAAAGAGAGACAGAAGAAAATAAAAACAAGTTAGACAGCTACAAGTGCAAGCCACATGTATGAAGACGACCTTTCCAAAGATAATTCTGACAGACACATTACCGCCAACGAATTATGCTAATCTATCTCTTGAGTAATGTTAACATGAGAAGATCTAATACTCTGAAGAGAGAGACTGGTAAATGGGTGGGGGAAGAAGAGGAGGGGTGGTGGCAGGGTTGGGGTGGTGGAAGGGGGAAGGGGAAGGGTAAGATGAGGAGAAAAAGCTCAATTGCGGATAGGAGAAAGGGGAAAATACTTCTGATGAGAGAGAGAGAGTCCTAAGAAAGTCTAAAGAACCTTACGAAGTAAAAGGAACAGGCTGCTTTAAAGAAGAAAAATACCTCCCCAAATATGAACAAACAGATACAATCCTTTCCCCCTCTCCCCCCCCCCCAAAAAAAAAAGTAAATCCCCACCAAAACAAAAACTGAAACCCTTACCATTAACCCCCCTTTTTTTCCTTTACCCCAACCCCCTCCCCCTCCTCCAAAACCTGAAAAAGCCAAGACAATCCTCCTCTTAATCCACCGACCGCCCGACGCTGTTTTCGAAAAAAGAGGGAGGGGTGGGGGGGGGCGAGAAAGAGCGCTGCCCCGGGAAGGCCTCGCGAGACAACGGAGAACTAACGAGCCAATTCTGGACGGCCTCTTGCCACTGGGCCTCTGGACGCTGATCGCAGTGATTCCCGAAATGGCGAGGGGAGAAGGAGGAGGAAGGAGGAGGAGATGGAAGGCGGGAGGGGCGGAGGGGGAAGATGGAAGGTGGAAGGGAGGAAGAGGAGAAGAAGGTGGAAGGCGGGAAGGAAGGGGGGGGAGGTGGGAAGGAGGGAGAGAAGGAGGAGGAGGAGGAGGAAGAGAAGAAGAAGAAGGAGACGGAGGAACGGAGTCGAAAGAAGAGAATATATGATAATGGAAATAAGGTGGTGGGGAAGAGAAGAATGAAGAAGAGAAAGAAGGTGAGACAGAGGAAGACAGGAAGGTAGGAATAAAAAAGAGAATATAAGGATAAGCAACTGAAGCGTACAGAACAAAGGTAGACGAAGAGGAAGGCGAATGAGAGAAAGGGAGTAGGAGAAAAAGAGAAAAAGAAGAAGAATGAGGAGGAAGTGGCGACGCTTCAACTGCTTCCATGTGATCTTATCTTTTTAGGCTGCCACGAGAAAAGGTCACACTCGCATAAATTCTTAATGTGTCATGGAACTGCAGCCGGAGCAAGGAGAACCTGGTGTCATAAAAGAAAGTTTGGAAGAGATATAGATAGATAGATAGATAGAGGGAAAAGGAGAGAGAGAGAGAGAGAGAGAGAGAGAGAGAGAGAGAGAGAGAGAGAGAGAGAGAGAGAGAGAGAGAGAGAGAGAGAGAGAGAGAGAGAGAGAAAGTGAGATTGAGATCAAAAGAGAGAATGAGATCGAGAGAGAGAGAGAGAACGAGAAGGACATATAGACAGAGATAAAAAGAAAAGATAAAACAACAACCAAACACAGAGAACTAGAAAAGAGAGCTTCGCGTGTGTAAAAAAAAGGTGTGAAAATGGAGCCTCCAGACAAAACCTAGACGGCGGGGGGGAAGGGGGGGGTATGGTCACCACTTTGAAGTTTTCGCACCGAAGTGAGATCGAAGTGGGTGTCCCAAAAGCCCTCCGTGAGAACAAAAGAAGGTGTGATAAAGAAGAGAGGTGAGAAGAAGAGGATGAAAGAGCGGTCTTTCTTTTTTTCTCTCTCTTTCTCTCTTCTCCCCCCCTCCCCCCTTCTCTTGCAGTTTATGTCGCTTGCATGCGTCCATCGTAACAATAGAGGGGGAGGTACAAGCTCCGGGCTAATTGTAGGATGGCACTCCATACGTACACACGCACATACATACATGCGCACATACTCACATATACTGACATGACAGTTGGTGTTCCTTTTTCATGTATTCTCTCTCTCTCTCTCTCTCTCTCTCTCTCTCTCTCTCTCTCTCTCTCTCTCTCTCTCTCTCTCTCTCTCTCTCTCTCTCTCTTAGAAAAGAATACACTGTTGGTGAATAGATACGCCTGCAGTAGATGCGTGTGTGGTTTTGTGTGTGTGTGTGTGTGTGTGTGTGTGTGTGTGTGTGTGTGTGTGTGTGTGTGTGTGTGTGTGTGTGTGTGTGTGTGTGTGTGTGTGTGTGTATTATGTGTGCGCGCGCGTGCGTGTGTGCGTGTTTAAGATTGAAAGCAGTATCTCTATTGAGCAAATCTACCCATAATCAGACACAGTATTATCAGTGTCAAGGATTGCTTTCATTCCAAAAGTTACTCAAAAGTGTCTCCCATTTACAACTCCCCATAATCACCATTATCACCATCCCTAAGTCAATCACTATAACCAATATAACTTATACCAGCCACATTTTTCACGCTACCACTCAGCATGCAATGGAGCTTCAATAATACTTTAGAATCATGCATCACTAGGCAATATAATATCAATACCCCCTCTGTCGTTTCGTCGTTTCTTCGCCTATTTCAGCCCCCCTTCATCTTCTTCCTCCCTGTCCTCCTTTTCTCTTCTCCCCTTCGTTACCTTCGTCTTCCCCCTCCCCATCTCCCTTCATCCCTTACCCCTTCTTACTACCCTCTCCTCCTTTTCCTTCCTTCCTTATACCCTCCTTCTTCTTTCCTTCCCCCTTCATCACTTTTCCTCCTCCCCTTCTCGCTCTCCTCCCTACTCCTTCCTTTTTCACCCTCCCTCCCCCTCTCCTCCTTGTCCCCTTCCCTCTCACCTCACACCTCTTCCTTCCCCTCCTCCCTACCCCCTCTTTTCCCCCTTTCTCCATCCTTCCCCCTACCCCTGCAGTCCTCTTCCGACTCCCCTTTCTTCCCCCTATCCCTCCTCCCTCTTCCTCCTCCCTACCTCCTACCCTCCTCCCCTCTCTTCCCCCTATCCCTCCTCCCCTCCCTACCCCCTTCCCCCTCCCCATAAGGCCTAAGGACCAGCATCAACACTAGTTTACGCCCGTAGAAGCCCGCCCGTAATCCCTCGCCCTGTGATACACCACCTGGGAACGAACCCCCGACGCGTATGATTTCACATGGCGATTACGCAGGGATTAATTATTAATGATATCGGGAGGAAAGGTGAGGGGCGTGGGGGGTTGAGGGGGTGAGGGGGTAAGGATGAAGGGGAAGTGGGGGAGAGGAGATGAAGGAAGCAAGGAGTTATGGGAGAGAAGTATATCCAAAGAGGAGTGGAGATATGTGGGAGTAATGGTAGAAGTGGGAGAGAATCGAAGAAGAAAGTGAACCGGAAAGGGATATAGTGATAAAAAAGAAAGACAAAATAACGAAAGGGAGGAAGAACAAATGAAGTCAAAGGAGACGCAGAATAGCAGAAAAAAATCATATGAAAACGTAATAACAACTACAATCCAGCTTACACACCGAAGTAAACAAATAAATAAATACATTAATAAATATATATATAATTAATACATAAATAAATAAATGATTATAATCTAAGTTAAAAGGAGTAGGTGGATTAAATATCATATCGTTTTAATCGATAATATATCTATAACTGACGGATGTAATACAGAGATAATCCGCATTACAGTTAATCATAATGCATGGATATGGTACCATTTTCAAAGTGAATCCATAATGGTAATGGTAAAGACTACTATTATTACTAGTCAAGTTATAGCAATGGTAGCAACCGTAATGCTAGAAGTAGCAGTGGTAGTAGTAGTGACGATAGCAATATTAGTAATACTTATAATAATGATAATAGTTACTATCATCATAATCATCAACATTGCTATAGTTCTTATTTTTGTTCTCGTTTATCATTGTTGCCTTGTTGGTGATGTTGCTACTGTTATTGTTATCAAAATAATCGTATATATTAATGACAGTGGTCCTATTTGTAATAACAATATTCAGTATAATCTGAATGACGAACGGCCATATCAAGATTAAGTGGATGACATTATAATTATAATATTATTATAATCTCCATACACCGATACAGGACAATCACAATGATAATAAGTTACATCAAACTAAAATAAAAAAATAAAAAACCACGTGTAAGAAGAGACACATACGCTGAAATAAGAAAAGAAAGAAACAAGAAAAGGTAATCATAGTTCTGGTAACAAGAATAAAAAGCAAAGAAAAAAACAAAACAGAAATGAAATGGACCCACACGAAAGTATCTGCCCCCCCTCCCTTGTTCTCTACAACCCCCTCTTCCCCTCCATCCCTCCCCTTACCCCCTACAAGTCCCCACTCTTTGAACCCCTTTCTCCTTCCGCCCCCCCCCCTCTACTCAAAACTCCTCTCACCCCATTCCCCTCCCACCCCCACCCCTTTTTTCAATCCCCTTCTCCTTCTCCTTTCCCTCTACCGCCCCCTCCCCTCCACCCTTTCATCCCCCCCTTCCCTCTGCTGGGCCCCCTACCCTATACCCTTCCAACCCCCTTCCAACCCCCTTCCAGCCTCCACCCTCCCAACCTCCTACCCCCCCCTCCTCCCTTCCTCCTCACCCCTACCAACCCCCACCCCTCCACCTTCCCTCAACCCCCCCCTCCTCACCCCTACCAACCAACCCCCACCCCTCCCCCTTCCTCCTCCTCACCCCTGCCAACCAACCCCCCCACCCCTCCCCCTCACCCCTACACCCTCCCCCCCCCTGCTCCCTGTCTCCACACGTCCCCCCGGATTCATCGGTGGACGAAATCGCGACGCGGCGGCCACACCTTCGATCTCGCAGGTGACGTCCGCTATTACGAGCGACACGCCTCCCGCCGGAGAGGAGAAAGACCTCCCGCCTCGAGATACACGGGAGATGCTGCCTTGCTATCTCCCGGTTTCATCTCTCTCTCGTTCTCTCGCTCTCTCGCTCGCTCGCTCGCTCGCTGGCTCTTGCTCTTTCTTTTTCTCTCTCGTTCTCTTGCTTTGTCTTCCTCTTTTTTGGGGGGGGGTAGGAGAGTTCTTATGTGTTTTGGTTATTTATTTGTTTGTTTGGTGTTTGGGTTATTTGAATGTCTGTTCTGCCTTTCTCTTTGTGTTTGGATATATCCTTGTTTTGTTACTCACTACATCTGCGAATGTCTTGTTCCGTGTCAAATCTCCTATCTATATCTCCATTTGTCTCTGGTACACTATACTTTCTAATTTCTTCCCCCCTCTATCTTTCTATATCTCTCCTTCTCTCTCTCTCTCTCTCTCTCTCTCTCTCTCTCTCTCTCTCTCTCTCTCTCTCTCTCTCTCTCTCCCCCTCTCTTTCTCTTCCTTTTTCACACCCACCTTTCTTTATTTCACCCCCTCCCCCCTCCATATCTCTCTCCCTCTGTCTCTCCCTCTTTGAAATAAACTCAGCCCTTTCTCTCGCGTCCCTCTAATTTTCGTGTTCACACCTCGTCTTTTGTTTACATTCCCTTTTTATTTCCTCCTTTTTGTGTGTTTGTTCCTACGTTATTTTTCGCCCTGGATCATTAGTTGCCAACTCGTCCTTTGATATTCCTCTCCCCCCTTTTCTGGATTTTTTTCCACTCCGTTTCTTGAAGTTTGGGAGACCCCTTTTGAATTCTACTGGGCGTTCATTTCTCATAAAAAAACAAAGAAAAATGAACACACACACACACACACACACACACACACACACACACACACACACACACACACACACACACACACACACACACACACACACGCACACACATAAGGCATAATATTCGAGCTCTGGAAAAGTCGCAATTAAAAAGCGGCCACTTTTCACTTTTAGCAGCCTAATTTTCTTCTCTTCCCTCTAATGTCTTTGTTTTCTTTTCTTTTCTTCGTCTTTTTGGTCTTCATTTTCTTTATCTTCCTATTATGATTCATCTTCATCTTCTTGTTCATGTTTTTCTTCTATTACTAGTATTACCTCCCTCTCTCGCTCCCTTCCTATTCATCCCTCCCTTCCTTCTCCCTTTCTCTTCCTCCTCCTCCTCCCTATTTCCCCTTTTTACCTTTCCGTCCTTATCTCCTTCCTTTTCTCAATCTCCCTTCCTCTTCATGTTGCCTTCCTGCTTCCATCCTATTTCTCCCTAGTTTTCTTCTTCACCCTTCCTCCTTCCTGTATTTCTTCTCCCTTCTTGTTCCACCTTCTCTTTTTTCTCCATATCTTTTTTGTCACTAATCTATTCTTCCTCTTTTATTCACCCTTTTACTCAACCTCTTTCTTCTCCATCTCTCCTTCCTTTTCTCATTTTTTTCTTCCCTTTTCTCTCTTTTTCTCCAATAACTCCTTCCTCCTCTCCCTTTCTCCCCTTCCTCTTCCTCCTTTTCTTCTCCCCTCACTTTCATCTATCCTCTTTTCCTCTCCACCTCACCCCCTCTATCTCCCTATTCTCCCATATCATCCCCTTCCCCCCTCATACCTCCCCCCCAACCCCACCCATCCCACCCCCAATGCTTCCCAACCACGTAGCACATACTAATTGTGTTCAAGTGCTAATCATTTTTATTTCTTCTTCTCTTGCCGCAAATCCTACTTTCCGCATTACGACGGTGGCGTAATACTCGGCATATGAAATGATGCCGAGTGGGGGAAATACAGATGAGATGGTGGGGGAGGGGGGTGCAGGGGGAGAAGGGAGGGGGGTGTAGGGGGAGAAGGGAGGGGGTGCAGGAGGAGAAGGAAGAGGAGGAGGGGGAGGTAGAGGAAGAGGAGAAGAAGGAAAAGAGGAAAAGGAATAGGAGGAGAAGGAAAAGAGGAGAAGGAAGAGGAGGAAAAGGATGAAGAAGAAGAAGAGGAAGAGGAAGAGGAGGTTGAGGACGAAGAGGAGAAGGAAGAAGAAGAGGAAGAAGAAAAGGAAGAGGAAATCGAGGACGAAAAGGAGGAGGACGAAGAGGAAGAAGGAAAAGAAGAGGAAATCGAGGACGAAGAGGAGGAGTAGGAAGAAGAAGAGGAAGAGCAGGAGGAAGAGGAAGAGGAAGAGGAAGAAGAGGAGGAGGTGGCGTTGGGCCGACGAGAGCCTAAGGGTTGCGGTGAGATCAAAGTCGTGGCAGGATTTATATCCTTTTCGCCTTTTCGTTCTTCTCTTTTGTTCTCTCTTTCTCTGTCCCATTCGCTTTCTCTCTATATATATCTATCGCTTTCTCTTTCTCTGTCTCGTTCGCTTTCTCCCTCTCTCTCTCTTTCGCTTTCTCTCTCTCTCTCTCTCTCTCTCTCTCTCTCTCTCTCTGTCTCTCTCTCTATGTCTCTCTCTCTCTCTCTCTTTCTCTCTCCTCTCTCCCCCTCTCTCCCTCCCTCTCCCTTATTCCGGGTCGTGTAAGGTCGAGACTGCCCATGGCTCCCTTAACGCGGGTTTAAAAGTCAGTTTTACACGCCTTTACCTCACTCCGCAGCCATGGAAAGTCGTGAGTACTTCTAGGGAAGGAGGGGCGGGGAGGAGGAGGAGGAGGAGGAGGAGGAGGAGGAGGAGGAGGAGGAGGAGGAGGAGGAGGAGGAGGAGGAGGAGGAGGAGGAGGAGGGAGAGGAGGTGGAAGAGGAGGAGGAGGAGGAGGAGGAGGAGGAGGAGGAGGAGGAGGAGGAGGAAGAGGAGGAGGAGGAGGAGGGAGAGAGTGGAGGTGGAGGAGGAAGAGGAGGAGGAGGCGGAGGTGGAGGAGAGAGAGAATGGAGGTGGAGGAGGTGGAGGTGAAAGCGGAAGAAGAGGTGGAGGAGGTGGAGGTGAAAGCGGAAGAAGAGGTGGAGATGCAATGGAGATGTAGGTGGTGGAGGAGGGGGAGGAGGGGGAGGAGGGGGAGGAGGAGGAGGTCAAACATCACCATTTTTACGTCCGCTTTTACGCCAATATTAATTGAAATTGGAGTGCGGTTGTTGAGAGGGAGGAAAGGAGTGAGGTAGAGCGGGATGGAAGAAAGACAGGAGAGAGGGAAAGAGGGAGGGAGGAAGAGAGAGAGAGGGAGGGAAGGAGGGAGGGAGCGAGGAAGGGAGGGAGGGAAAGAGGGAGAGAGGGAGAAACGGAGAGAGGGAGAGGGAGGGAGGGAGGGAGGGAGAGAGAGAGAGAGAGAGAGAGAGAGAGAGAGAGAGAGAGAGAGAGAGAGAGAGAGAGAGAGAGAGAGAGAGAGAGAAAGAGAGAGAGAGAGTAAGAGAAAGAAACAGAGACAGAAAAACAAAGAGAAAAACAAAGAGACAAAGAAAGACAACCAAGAAAGACCGAACAAGAACGAAAACGAGAAAAAGAAAGAGAGAGAGAGAGAGAGGGAGAAGGAGAGAGAGAGAGTCGAGGGGACCCATAATAAATGCGGAAGTGTGACAAGCGAAAAAAATGGCCGTAAAATTTTAACTGCACTTCTCCAGAAATCTTAATGCAGTCTCCTGTTTCACGGAGGCATTCAGGGTGCGTTGCATTTGCCTTTATGACTTGTCTTTTTGAAAATAGGGGAGTAAAAAAATATTAGCATGATATTCCTAAACAAAGTAAAAAAAAAAAAAGGCACTGAAATTCCTGAGGTAGAAATATTTCAACGGTTAGTGACGCTGTGGCTTGGTTTTGTCTGATGTTCATACTTTGCTTTCAAAACTGACTGCTTGAAAGATCATGCAATATATCGGTTTATCATGAAATTTTATGGCATACTTGCAAGGCATACAAAGGGATATTCATTATGTAACTTTATAAAATCGTATAAAGCACCATTTCATGCACTGATACAAAAAGAGCACCAACATACAGAATAATGATGAATATTGCAGCAGCATTTTAAGTAACAATTGCAAACGTAGAAGGATAATATTGATACTAAATATCATTAACTATAACAGCAAGAATGACTGTAGTAAAAATTATAACAATAATAATGCTGTTAATAATAACGGTAATGAAAAAATAACGGTGCTTATATTGATAACACTACTAATGATAGCAATTCATTAAAAATTATAACACTACCAATTAGTCATAACAATAATAACGACAGAAATAACAATATCACCCCCATCACCACTAATTACAATAACCCTAATTATCCCAATTATTTAACCATTAGCCTAAAAAATAACAGCAGTCGTAAAGTCACCCTCTAAATCAACCATATTACCTGCAATATTTGCAACGGCCGTAAAATGAACCGGTAGATGAAATGAGATGAATGACTCAAGGGAAAGCACTCGGTATTCCTTCACATCCTTTCAAAGGCGAGTTTACGAAATCTTTCCAAAATCTACGGTGATTTCTTGTTTTTTTCTGGCTTATTTTGGGGTTTTATTTTCTTTTTATTGAGAGTTTGATATTTTGTGTTATTTACTATTGTTGTTTTAGTTGTATATATACTTTTTTTCTTCATTTTTTGTCGTGTCTGTTGATTACATTTTTTAAAAATTCTCGTTCTCCTTTTTTTTACTTTTTTCCCTGCCTCCCCCCTCCCCCTCATTATTCCATCTTCTCCATCCTCCTTCTCCTTCTCTTCATCTTCCACCATCACCACCTCCCTTTCACTTTCTCAATTCATCTTCTCCTTTTCCTCTTCATCCATCTCATTTTTACTCTCTTCTTCCCTTCATCATTTCCATCCTCCTGCACCTCATTTCTTTTCACCCCCTTCTTCTTCTCCCTCTTCCTCCACCTCTTCTTCTCCCTCTTCCTCCACCTCTTCCTCTCCTTCCTTCTTTACCTCATTACCTACCTCTTCCTCTCCCTCCTTCTCCACATTTTCTCCCTAATCCTCCACCTCTTTTCCTCCCTCCTCCTCCCACCACCTCTTCTCTTCTCATCCCACCTCCTCCCCTTCTTCTCTCCTCTTCCCACCTCCTCCCCTTCTTCTCTTCTCTTCCCACCTCCTCCCCTTCTTCGTCTTCGTCAACCATCCGACGAAGACTGCCATTCTCTTCCTGTCTCGGGCCAAGCAACTACACGAGTCTCACCTGTTGGTTCCTCCGCCTTTTCCACGTCCATGGTGGTCTTTGATCTCTTTCTCTTCTTATTCTTTATTTCTGTTTTTTTCTTTGTTTCGTTTCTGTTCTATGTCTCTTTTTTCTAGTCTTCTTTGTATATATTTTTATTTTATTTTTCTTTGATCTCTTCTAAACCGATTTTGTTTCTCTTTCGACTTGTTTTTTTCCGTTTATCGGTCAGGTTGTTTTCTTTTGTTTTATTTTGATTCGAGGTTTCTTTGCATTTTTTTCTGTTTCTTTTATCTGCTCCTCCATTCCTCCTACTTCCTATACTTTACTACAATCTTCCATTTCCTCTTTCTCTCCTTTTATCTTCATGCATTATCTACTCTCTTCCTCCACTTCTCCCTTCTCTCCCTTTTTCGTATTCCTCCTACCACTCCTTCTCATTACTAATTTCTTTATTGCTTCTCTTCATCCTCCTTTCGTCTTCCCCTTCTTTCCCTTTATCCGCCTTTTTCCTCTTCGTCTCTCTTCCTATTCCTACTCCCCACAACCGCCTCCTCTTCCTTCTCCACCTCCATCTCCACTTCCACCATCATCTCCACTACCCCCTCCCCTCTCGCCCTTCCCCTCCTCCATCCCCCACCCATTCTCCATCCATCCTCCATCCCTTATTCTTGATGGACAGCGGCTCCAATCACTTTCACGATCCCGTTTGAGGGCACGAGCTAACGCGGGGTCGGTCGGTGGTGGGGGTGGGGGTGGGAGAAGGGAAGGGGTAGGGGAATAGGGAGGTGGGTAAAGGAGATGGGATAGGGGGGATGGGTAGGCAGGGAGAGGGGAGAAGGTAGGGGTATAGGGAGGTAGGTAGAGGTATAGGGATAGGGGGATAGGGAGGGTGGTAGAGGGATAGGGGTAAGGTGAGGGGACGGGGGTAGGGGTAAGGTGAGGGGACGGGGGTAGGGGTCGCGGCGGGTATAATTTCGTGGGAGGTACAGGTGAAGGGGCTTAGATGGGGGGTGAGTTGGGGGCGGAGGTGGGTGGGGGAAGGAGAGCATGATGAAATTGCAGATGGGAGGGAGGGGAGAAGGTAGGAAAGGAGGAAGAAAGGGAGAGAGGAAGGAAGGAAGTAAAGAAGGAAGAGAGGAAAGAAAGAAGGAAGGAGGGGAAGACAAAATGAAAGTAGGTGTAGAAAGAGAAAGCAGAATATGAAGAAAAAACAAAGGTACATAGGAAGAACAAATGATGATAGAAGCAGATAATGATAAAGAGAAGGAAGATTAAAAAAAAAGGCAGAGGAAAAAATAACAAAAGTAGATAAAAAGAGGGAAAGAAAGACTAACAAGAGAATTGAACAAAAAAGAAAAAAAAAGAAAGAAATAGAAGGAAAGAGAGAATGAAGGAAGAGGAACCCCAGACATCATCTATCAGCACAGAGCTTCTCCCAACCAGAGTGCAGAAGAACCACACCTTTGTCTTCACCTTGTTTGGGTCGCCTCGCCAAGTACAATCTAAAAACAAAAACAAAAACACACACACAA
This sequence comes from Penaeus japonicus, assembly GCA_017312705.2. NCBI lineage: Eukaryota > Metazoa > Arthropoda > Malacostraca > Decapoda > Penaeidae > Penaeus > Penaeus japonicus. Next base: position 604,862 of record BOPN01000095.1, read on the forward strand.
AAAAAAAACTACCATACACCCGTGTCGTACAAAATGCAACACCTTTAATAATTCGAAAGGGGCGTGTGCCGCTTACGTAACTAGCCCTTATCCCTTCGAAGGGAAAGCATCAGCTACCCTCCAACCTCTTGTAAACACGGCCCTTCTCCATAATCAGCGAAATGTAGTCAATTTCCCGATGGTCTATTATAGAGCGCTGATAGATAGTTTGGTAAAAGTTGAAAATGTAGTTTCCTTTTGGTTCCTTGGTTCTATCATCATCTGTTGATAGAATGTTAAATAATAGCTGTAAAGGTTATGATCGATTGATGATGACTGATGATAACTTATGTAGTAGAAAGGTAGTATAAAGATGAAGGGTAATGAGACTAATGGCAGAAAAGGGGAGTTTTTAAGACTGAAAGGAATACACGACAGAGAAGGGAAAGAAAAAGAAAGGAAAAAAGTCACATGTTTTATGTCGTGCAAGTTGCAGCTGCGTGTGTTATATCAGCAATCAGTGTGCCTGTGTGGTTAGGATGACCTTTCGCCTGTAGAAGTCACCCTTGTCTGAGATGACAACACCCTCTTAATGGTAGATGGTCAGAGGGAGGGCGTGGAGATACGGCAATGTGACCAACCTTTATTTTCATTTTTTATATAATCTACAGACACGACTGTTGGTATTTGGGAGAAATATCCGACGATCAGATAATGAAGCACAGTGATTGGCGATGATTGCAGGTGATTGCAAAAAAAAAAAAAAAAAAGACAAGAAAAATAGCGGTAAGGTCTCCAGTTCAAGCCGTGTACCTTGGCCATTCCTGAATGAAAAGAAAAAGTTAATGAAAGGTGTTGGGCAGTTGGAGGAGAAAGAGGGGAAGGTCGCCACTAGACCGAGGGAGGGATGGCAAGATGGAAAGAAGGAAGGATGGATGGAAGAGAAGGAGAGAGGGAGGGAAGGAAATAAGGAAGGTGGGAGGGAGGAAGGGAGGGAGGGAAGGAGGGAGGGAAGGAAGGAAGGATGGGAGGGGAAGGAGGAGGGAAGGAAGGAAGGTGGGGAGGGAAAGAAGGAAGGAAAGAAAGAGGGTGGGAGGAAGAGAAGGAAGGAAGGACGGAAGAAAGATTTCAAGAAACGAAGGAAGAAAAGAAAGAAAAAAACAAAGCGAAAAGCAAACAATTAGAAGTTCAAAAGAATAGCCGCCTAAAACATTTACAAGAAAGAAGGATGAGATCGGAGATGAAAAGAAGTATGATTGAGAAAGAATAGGGAAAGAAGAGAGAGAGAGAGAGAGAGAGAGAGAGAGAGAGAGAGAGAGAGAGAGAGAGAGAGAGAAAGTGGGAGAGAAAGAGAAAGAGAGAGAGATAGAGAACGAGGGGGGTAGAGGGAGAGAGAGAGACAGAGAGAGACAGAAAGAGAGAGAGAAAGAGGGAGAGAAAGAAAGAGACAGAGAGAGAGAGAGAAGGAGGAGGAGGGAGGGAAAGGTAGAGAAGAGGGAGAAGGTGAACTCTGCCATTATCTTGTGCATCAGCAAGGGCATCGCAGAGGCCATCATCAGCAAAAGCATCTTGCAAGCGGTTGCATATCTCTACGGTAGGTCGTCATGGCGCAAGGCGGGCGGGCGAGAGATACGAGAGCGAGCCGATGCAACGGACGGCGCTCGCGGTGAATGGGTCAGGTCATGGGGTTCAGGGGTCAGGGTGAGGGAGGAGGGGGGGGTAGAGGGTTGATGGGATGGATGGGGCGAGGAGAGGGGATGAGGGGGATAGAGATGGGGGGATAAGGGTGTAGGGGATGGATGGAGGAAAAAAAAGAGGAGGGGGAGACGGAGAGGGAGGAGGAAAGGGTGAGGGAGGAGAGAGGGACGAGGAAAGGGAGAGGGAAGGAGGGAAAGGGTGAAGGGGGGAGGAATAGGGGGTAGGGGGGGTACTGAAAGGGAGGTTCGAACTCAAAGAGAAATGAATCAGATAAAATATACATAATTTGATATCCTCGAAAAAAACGATGCATCGCTATTTGGCAATATTCCTTTTACGAGCGTCGGCATGATTGGCGAATCTAATTCTCTCTTAAGTGGAAAAAGTTTATGGAAATAATAACAGTAATTATGATTTGATAATCACATTAATTATAATCATTATCATTACTATTAATGTTCCTAACATTACCATCATGATTATTATATATATAATAAAGAAATAATAATAATCGTTCACATAATAATAATAATAATAACACAAATAAAAAAATAGAAAAATAATATTGAAAAAAATAATAAAAATAAAATCCCCATACTAATAACAAAGGTAATAATAATAAAAAAACGCCTAAAAACAACAACAAATAAGAATAAAAAACACGACGCCCCACCGAATCCAAAAGATAATCAAGACGAATTTCTCCAATAAAACAAACTCCGTCGACCCAAGAACCTCCCCTTGCCCAATCATTTTTCCTTTCCTTCGAAACCTCCTTTGTTCCTTCCTCCTTCCATACACGCCATCAGGGTCAGCACAGGTGATAGACAGGTGTGTAATAATGGCAGATTATCGTAGACAGCTGTGCTATAATTGCCTCCTTCTAGAAGACAGCCCGTGGTCGGCTTTCTCTCTGTCTGCATACATTACGGCCAACACGTGTGGTTATGAGGGGGAGAAAAATACAGATTTTCTTCGATTATCTGCCAAGGGGCGGGAGAGTGTCTTCGGGAGAGGCGTGACAGGGTCAGATATGATCTTTTTTTTCTCACCCTCTCGAATGCCTAGGGAATTCTTTGCTTTCATTTGAGGAGTGAAAGGGTACGTACGTACGCACACGCACACGCACACGCACACAGATACGCACACGCACATGCACGCACACGCACACACACACATATACTACTACAAACACACACACACACACACACACACACATATATATATATATATATATATGTATATTTCTTTATTTCGTTCCCCTTTTTTCTATATCAGGTAAAAAAGACAGTGAAATAGATTTTCAATGAATATGTTTATAATGAAACCATTTGAACACTAAGAACAGTGTACGCGTTAGTTGTAGATAAGGGAGATTTACGAGAGAAAGATTAATCATTAGAACGACACCTGGAGATAAACAGAGATAGACACATACGAAGAAAAAGAGACATACTTAAAGATAATGACAGATGGGTAGACAGATTAGACAGATTTCGAGAGTGTGATAGGAGGA
>BOPN01000095.1:623054-628054 GCA_017312705.2 Penaeus japonicus
GTGCTCATTATAATTACCTTTTCTGCATGTTTGTTTACATGTTTGTCCTCTAAAATACACCTGAGTTTGCCTGACCAAAAACACCTAAAATCTTTTATATGACTGATTTTTCTCTCTAATTTCTTAAAAAAATAATTTAAAAAAATCCGACGTGGCAACTGCATACACAGGAGAATTTTAAAGGTTGCATAATCACTATTGACACTATATATCATCAGCAAACTCATCACCATACCACGTTTTATAATCATCACCATATTGCTATCTATGCAAATAATGATGAGCTTAATCACTAATAATGAAGGAACTCGTGGTGGTCATCATCATCACACTTATGATCACCACACCCTTTGTAAATGTCATCACTTGAAGACACCACATAATTTATGGTGCTTTCATGCTCGTCTGAGAATGTTGGTTGTAGTGTCTCTATCAGAAGTAGTCCGTGAGCTACTGTGTGTGTGTGTGTGTGTGTGTGTGTGTGTGTGTGTGTGTGTGTGTGTGTGTGTGTGTGTGTGTGTGTGTGTTGATTAGTGGAAGTACGTGTCATTTCATGTTAATATTTCATTAGCACAAACACATTCACACAAACACAAACACAAACACAAACACAAACACACACACACACACACACACACACACACACACACACACACACACACACACACACACACACACACACACACACACACACACACACACACACACACACACACACACACACACACACACACACACACACACACACGCACACAGATGCAAACATGTGCGCGCACGTATTCTTGCTGATGAACTCACCCTCGGCCACAGACTTTCTCTCGATTCGCGCAAATTCTTCAGTAATGATCTTGCCGTCTGCTGTTGCACCGTTGATTGCAATTTCCTTCGTTCAAATCCCGCGTTTTTTGGGCCTCCTCTTCGCCGCATTTCGATTAACATTCGCTCCCAAATCATCTGAATTTGGATATCTGTCTTAGATATCGCGTAATATACATTAGCCTGGCCGCGCGCGCCTTGCATACTCTATGAGTTGATCTGTCGTGTGGCTTAGCACTGTCTCGCCCGCGCCCGCTCGGTGTGGCTTAGCACGTTCTTGCCTCCCTCTCTTGGTGGGCAAGAGGCCTTATGAGGTAAGGTGTGTGTGTGTGAGGGAGAGTGAGTATGTGTGTGCGTCTTCCCGATATGGAAGTTGCAGGCAGCGACTGCTGGGAGGGGGGGAGGGGTGAGGGGAGGGGAAAGGAGGGGAAGGGAGAGAGGGAATGGAAAGGTAAGGAAGGGAAGGGAGGGGGAAAGTAAGGAGGGGAGGGAGAGTAGGGGAAGGAAGGGATAAGTTAACAGGGGAGAGGGAGAGAGAGAGAGTGAGTGAGTGAGTAAGTGAGAGAGAGAGAGTGAGTAAGTGAGTGAGTGAGTGAGTGAGTGAGTGAGAGAGAGTGAGAGAGAGAGAGAGAGAGAGAGAGAGAGAGAGAGAGAGAGAGAGAGAGAGAGAGAGAGAGAGAGAGAGAGAGAGAGAGAGAGGCGAAGTAAGGAGAAAAAATGTGTACCCAACGCTCTCGGGCAAACACGGGACACAAGGGACACGAGGAAGGGGAGTGGTAGGGAAGGGGTAGGGGAGAAAGACTCAGAAGAATGAGAATAAGAATAAGGATAATAAGAAGATGAACAATAAAAATAAGACTCAGAAGAAGGAGAAGAAGAAGAAGAAAAGTAAGAAGAATCAAAAGAAGTGGAATAATAATAATAATAATAATAATAATAATAATAATAATAATAAGAGGAGGAGGAAGAAAAATGTTAAAGAGAAAGAAGGAAAAGGAAAGGAAAGGAAAAAAAGATTCAGACGAAGAAGAACGAGAAGAGGAGGATGAAGATGAAACAAAGAAAGAGGAAAAAGGGGGGGGGGGGAATCGCGGGAGTAAAAGAAATAAACGAAGGAGAAGAAAGAGGAAGAAGAAAAAAAGGAATACGAACAAGAGACACAAAGAGGAAGAAAAAAGAAAAAAGGAAATAAAGTAAAAGAAGAATAAACAAAAACACAAAACCAACAGACGAGGTTTAGGATGAAATAGCAGAAACTGATGACATTCTCATGCAGAAGAGTATACGAATCATGCACAATGAACTCCAAAGGTCACGTGATCCAATCCAAAGCAATATAATCAAATGCACGAGAAGAAATCAAACAAATAATACTTATCTAATCGGCATCCATCTATATATATTGATCTGAACTCTTGTTTACTTCTGCTTAGCCGTATTCTTCGCTTCATTCATAATTTCATATTTTTGTTATTCTTTCGCAAAAATATTTTATAAATGTAAAATTGATACGTAATAAGTATAATGTATTTGTATTGAAGTCATTACAATACAGGAAGATATTTATTTATTAATATTGATAACTGCATATGCATTATGACAAGAAAAATCACTTCCGAAAGACATGCAATATCTATAACTCAGATAAATGATTTTCTTCTGCAATGTTGAGAGCTGACTTTTTTCTTCTTCTTTTTTAAGTGTCTCGTACGTCTGTCATCTCTCAAAGCTATAGGGATCAAAGTGCTTATCAACACGAGGTCAATCACGCCCTTATATCATTCCCCATTACCTTTCTTTTGCACCTGTTATTCCTCTTTTCTCATTCTTCATTTTTGTTTGTCTTATTTCATTTGAAGATATATATATATATATATATATATATATATATATATATATATATATATATATATATATATATATTACACTTTGATCTATTTTATATTTCCATGATTATCTATTTCCTCCATCATTATGCCATCTCTCTTGATTCTTTTTTTTCCGTCTTTTTCCTCTTTGATTATCTACTTCCGCATTCACCTAAAGATATCTGTATATTATCCTATCGATCTATCACCTACCCTTTCACTGTCTGTATGTCTGTCTGTCTGTCTGTCTGTCTGTCTATCTGTCTGTCTCCTCCCCCTACCCCTTTCTTTCTCTCCCTCCCTCTCACCCCACAAAAAAACAAAACCAATTGCATGCAACCGAATGTCCACTGCAACCCGTCTCTTATCTCCTATAATGACGGTCGCAGATAAAGTCAGAGATAATGCACTGACGCCCCTAAAATGGCTTTCCGTGGGATGTCTGAATTCAACGTATCTCGCCTCGCCCCTTCCCCCTTCCCCCCACCTACCCCTCCCTCTACCCCTTTCGCTTTGCCTTCGTTCTATTTACGGCAAGAACACCCGAGACGTTTATGGTCATATAATGTCGGTTCTTCTCTCTCTCTCTCTCTCGCTCTCTGTTTCTCTCTTTCTGTTTCTCTCTCTCTCTCTCTCTCTCTCTCTCTCTCTCTCTCTCTCTCTGTGTGTGCGTGCTTGTATGTCTGTATGTTAGATGTATATTTTTGTGTTTGTTTGTTTGTATGTATGTATGTATGTATAAGTGTCACTGCGCAAAGGCACAAGTATTAACAAACATCAGGAACTGCTTGAACGCCAAATGTCTTGAAGAGAGGATTGCATTGCACGGTGGGAGTGATGTGGGTTGAGTAAAAAAAAAAAATAATAATAAACATAATTAAGGTAAATATTTACAATAACAATGGTATCATCATTATGGTCATTATCATTAGTAGTGGTAATAGTGACATCAAGACTATTATCAGCAATAAAGATAATTATAACAACAATATCAATAACAAAATTAACGATGATAATGCTATTACTACTAATGACATAGTAAAGAGTAAAGGCAAACCCATTCAAAGAGGGTCCATCACTTTCTAATCATTTATTACTGCACTTGCAATTCATGCAATAGGTATAACACTGACCCACATCCACGCTTAATGAGATCATACCCAAATCGCCAATCAATTTACAATAATTACACAAATCACCTTGATTACGATATCATAAAGAGAGCAAGGGCCAACACGCTACTAGAAAATACCTTTCCATTTGCAATTACGTCATACTTCGCATACAATAGGGAATTACGGATAATAACACCTACAAAACCGATATTATTTCCATGACGTAATCCCTTTCCCTTCGTCCCCCGACCTGACCTTTTCCACGAACCATTTTTGACCCATATTTATTTTCGAATTTCAGCTGACGTGGGTGGTTCGTCCCTGTAAATTTCCCGTTAAAAAAAAAGTGCCACTAAATTATTATACTTAATTTGGCACACTAACACGGGGGTCACACGGGGGAGGTTCGGCGCACCATGTGGGAGAACATGAACATATATCAAGGTGACGTTTAAAAGAAAAATAAAATTGCTTATTATCTGGCAACACTGCGATATCGAAAAAGAAAAGAAGAAAAAAAAAGATGTATTATTTTTTTCCAGGAAAACTTCTGTGATAAACAATATGCATATTCTTTTTTGGGGGGGGCTCGATGAAAAATAGAAAAACATATAAATATAATACTAAAATGTATTTGTATAATGTGGTTGCTTCAACTCGGCGAGAAAAATATTTTGACTTAATTATTTGCAACTCAGTGAAAGTTTGAACTGTAAATCCAATACACGCACGCGCGCACGCGACACACACACACACACACACACACACACACACACACACACACACATACATACCCACACACAGAAGACAATCTTTATGAACAGATCTATAAGACAAAATAAAATACGAACTCTCGTTTCTTTAAGTAAAAGAAAGAAAAAAACAAACAAACAGAAAACCGCACTACGACCATTAAAACAAAACAAAAAAGAAAAAAACAAAGTAAAAAAGAAACAAAACAAGCACAAAAAGAACAGATTGGGGTACAAAGAGAAAGAAAAAAAGAAAAAAAAAAGAAGACCGTCCAGAAATCACAGGATAAAAATCAAGAATCGAATCAGCTGAATAGAAAATGACTTTGCAGCTTTCCCCTCGTACGACCCTCCCCCCTAACCTCCCCACCTTGTTCTCTCCTCACCCCCCCCCCCCTCTCCCCTCATTCAAAATCCCGATCGTACGAGCTTCTTAGCCTAAGAATTCA
>BOPN01000095.1:633054-638054 GCA_017312705.2 Penaeus japonicus
AAAAAGGACATTTTATTTTCCTTTTTTCTTTTTTTTCTTATCCAAAATTGAGGGGAAGGACGGACGTTGGGGGGGAAGAAGGGGAGGAGAGAGAATTTCGTTTCAAAAAAGTGAAAATAGAGGGAAAAATGGGAGAAAAAAGGGTTAAAAGAGTTGGGACGTGATCTAGAAAAAGGACTGAACTAGGAAAGAGGGAAAGAGAGAAAGAGAGAAAGAGAGAGAAAGAAAGAGAAAGAGAGAGAGAGAGAGAGAGAGAGAGAGAAGGGAATAAGGAAAGAGAGACGAGAGGAGGGAGGGAGGGAGCAAGAGAGAGAGAATGAAAAATTGTTTTTAGTACAGCTATATGACCTTCATGCAAAAAACTGAAAAATTAATATTTGACATTACATACACAAAAAAGGTTGGTAGGTAGTAGAGAGAGAGAGAGAGAGAGAGAGAGAGAGAGAGAGAGAGAGAGAGAGAGAGAGAGAGAGAGAGAGAGAGAGAGAGAGAGAGAGAGAGAGAGAGAGAAAGAGAGAGAGAAAGAGAGAGAAAGGAGAGAGAGAAAGGAGAGAGAGAGAGAGAGAGAGAGAGAGAGAGAGAGAGACAAAGAGAGAGAGATAAAGAAAGAAAGAAAGAAAGAAAGAGAAAGAGAGAGAGCGATGTCACAAAAATAACATTCAGTCAGTTAAAATTAGCGACAAAGGTTTAACAATGCTCAAAATTGAAAACATATTCTTTCAGTTTGTAAACCTATTTCTCTCACCATAAAAAAATATTCCTATGATTAATAATAAAATCAAATAGTATCAATATTTATGTCAATTTTGACATAAAATGCCATTTATCATTGATATCAACTTCGGACTAAAGAAACTCTTCTCCTCTGAAAATAGAAAGACAAAACAATTTTAAGCAATTTTAAGAAAAGAAACAAGAGAAGAGAAGAAAGACGAGAAAGAAGAAAAACAGAAAGAAGAAGAAAAAGACAGGAATGAAAGTGGACGGGAGTAACCTTGAGGCGCGGCGGCGTTTGCGTGTGAGGCCGTGCAGATGGCGCCGAGATACAGACTTGACCTGGTCTGACCGGGTCACATCCTCCGTTGTTCTTATTATTCTCTCAAGTATTTGTTGTTACGAGTAAGTCAAGCAAAGGCACTTCTCGTTGTGTAGTAAGATCAACAACACTTTAAAGGTAAGGTGGAATGTTGTTTGGAGAACTTGAAGTAACGGTCTCAAAACACTGTCAAAACAGAGACAGTTAACGAGACATCTGTTGTCAAATTTATGCAAATGAGCCCAGAATACTGAGGCGAAGAGAATGAAACCGGTGACAGAGAAATGGCCTGCGGATTGTCCAAAACGCTCTTTGAGAAAGGACACGTTACAAACAAAGACCAAGAGAAGAAGAAGAGAGAAGAACAAAAAACACACACACGCATAAACAGACAGATAGACACACCGACATAAAGACACGTATATACGCACACAAAAGCGTCCGTCTTGTGCTCAGTCGCTGTGAACGTAACAATAAACAAGAAGAAATAACGCTAGTCATGACACAGCGTACGAGTGTCAAGCGGTAATGACCATCCCTCAATAAGCTTTTATTTACTCCTTCCTCTCCTTCCCCTCCTTCCAGCTTCCCCGCCCACTGCATACACGCCCCTTCAACATTGCCTCTTGAGAACGCTTGTACCTGTCCATCGATGCTATTTTACATGTTGCGGACATGTTCGCTGGTAAGTAGTGGCATTTATCGTTGAGGAACCTAAACTCTCGAAGAAACAAATTAAGGTTTTCTCTCTGTCTGTCTGTTTTTTTTTGTTTTTTTTCCTCTCTCTCTCTCTCTCTCTCTCTCTCTCTCTCTCTCTCTCTCTCTCTCTCTCTCTCTCTCTCTCTCTCTCTCTCTCTCTCTCTCTCTCTCCATTCGTACCAACCTATCTCTATCTATCTATCTCATTCCTCTCCTGGCTTTCCGGTTTTATGGCACTGCCTCCTTTCCTCGTCTCCCTCCCTCTTCGGTGATAAATTTGATATCAAAGTCTTCATCACGGGTGAAAGTAAAGTCATGCCTCCAACGTATCTCAACGTAACTACACTGTCTTCCCTCTCCCCTCTCCCCTCCCTCCCTCCACTCCCCTCCCTTCTCTTCCGATGACCTTCTTTATCTCTCTCTCTCTCTCTCTCTCTCTCTCTCTCTCTCTCTCTCTCTCTCCCTTTCCTTCCCTTCATCTCTCTCTCTTTCTTTTCTTTCTTTCTTTCTTTCTTTCTTTCTCTCTCTCTCTCTCCTCTCTTCTCTCTCACTTTTTCCTCCCTCTACCCCCCTATCCCTCTCCCCCTACCACCCTCTCCCTATCTCTCACCGCATTAGCGAAGGAAGAACCTTCTCTTGAACAAGGGAACAAAATGCAAAACAAATGAGCCTCGACCCCCATCCCTCTCTCGATCTGTGTCCGAAGATCGATCGCCTGTGCTAAAAGGCCCTAAATTGCTCCTTATCGCCAGATGCTCACAACCGAAGGGAGAACTGCGGCGTCGGATGTATGCAGATATGAATGAACAATATGAATAATCAAAGCAGATGAATGCATGATCACACACATCCAAGAATACGTGGCTATATCATTGAATATGCATTTGAGAGGTGTGTGAGTGGAGGTCCCATGCTCATGTTTTGCGCTAACACGTTTTGACATATCCATGTTTTATTACTACTATGTTTTGATATTCTTGTGCTTTTATATCCATTTGTGTTAATACTATTATTTGTTCTAGTTTTAATATTCTTGTTTTAATACCATTATGTCCAATACTTCCCTATTGTGATATCACCATGCGTTAATATTGTCATGTTTTAATATTCATGTGTTAATATTGCCACGTTTTAATTAATATTCCTTTATTTGAACATCCTAAACATGTTCTAATTACCCTATCTTAATACTCCCACGCAGTTATTACTCCACGTCCTAATATTGTCATTTTCTTAATATTCGCGAGTGCCGACCTCAGATCACATTCCTCATGACAAATATAGCCGAGCTGGGTGGCGAAGCACAGCCGTTCCTCATGAGCTTTCAGGCTGAGTCATTCCTTCTCGTAAACCTCAGAATTACCTCGGTACAAATCATCGAGCTTTATATGTCTATTCAGTAGGCTATTGCCATTGCGCTCTTGCAACAAGGGGACGTCGGTGTAACGAGGCATAGGTGGTGCATGTGTCAGAGAACATATTCGCGCTTATATATTTATCTATCTATATCTATATAAACATTAATGCATATATATATATATATATATATATATATATATATATATATATATATATATATCTTTCTCTCCCCTCCCCGTCTCTCTCTCTCTCTCTCTCTCTCTCTCTCTCTCTCTCTCTCTCTGTGAGAGTGTATGAGTGAGTGTGAGTGAGTGAGTGAGTGTGAGTGAGTGAGTGAGTGAGTGAGTGAGTGTGTGTGTGTGTGTGTGTGTGTGTGTATGTGTATATGTGAGTGTGTCCACGTGCGTGTGTTCGTGCATTTGTATTTGTATATGTATCTGTACTTATATACATGTGTGCCTTTGATGTATATGACGAGAATATTCAGAGCCATGTAAACAAGAAGTTTATGCAAAACAAAAGACGAACGCGAATGACATGGGAAGCTCAGACAACTCTAAAGACATGTCAGTTATCTCAGCTGCGCCATGAGGAAGCTCGCCAAAGCATGAGTGTGTGTGTGTGTGTGTGTGTGTGTGTGTGTGTGTGTGTGTGTGTGAGCAAGACATGAAGCTAAGAAAGTGGCTTGTCGGGGGAGTCAACGGGTGGGGGGGGGGGGGTGGGGGGGAGAAGAGGGATGAGAGGAGGAAGAATGGGGAAAGAAGGAGAGAAGGAAAGGAGGAGGAAGAAAAAGAGGGAGGTGGGAGATATAGGGAGGAAGGGAGAGAATGGAGGGAAGAGGGGAGAAAGTGAAAAGAAAGAAAGGGAGAGAAAAGAGGATGTAGAAACAACAGAGAAAGAGTGATGAGGAAGGAGAGAATTAAGAAGAGGAGAAGGCGGAAGGGAGAATGAAAAACTAAGAAACAAGACAGAAAAAGAGAACAAAAAAGAGAGAAAAAAAGGAAAAAAAACGTAAATACAAAAAGAGGAGAAAAAAAAGACAACGACCTCATAACCAAGACAAAAAAATAATTACAAAAGAAAGAGAAAGAAGAAGAAGAAGAAGAGGAAAAAAAAAGAAAGCCATGAAGACGACAAAGAAAAGACAATGTGGAGACAAGGATATGATAAAGAAGGGGGGACAAGATAAAAAGGTGAAAGAGGTAGGAGGGAGGAGGGAGGAGGGAGGGGGAGTGGGGTGAAGGAGAAAGACCCCTTAACAGCAAGCACTCTACGTATTTACCTATCAGGTAGTGTGCCGCTAACACCCATAAAACAGGCACGTTAAAATCCCCGCACATAATAGAGGCTAAATGCAAAGGGAATGAATTTCAACACTTTTGACAATATTTCACCCCTTGCAAACATATCTGGCAGGATGTCAAGGGCAAATACCCTTCCAGGCACCGACATCCTGAACTAACATACCACTTCAAGGTCGGCAGGAGGTACAGGGAGAGTAACGCCTAGGTTACTTAAGGCCAAATTGCTAAAGAAGCATGAAAAAAGAACCCGTTTTCTGTTTCCAAGTACGCACTCACGCAGGTACACACACACACACACACACACACACACACACACACACACATACATATGTGTATATATATATATATATATATATATATATATATATATATATATATATATATATATACATATATATACATATATATATATATATATGTGTGTGTGTGTGTGTGTGTGTGTGTGTGTGAGAGAGAGAGAGAGAGAGAGAGTGAGAGAGAGAGAGAGAGAGAGAGAGAGAGAGAGAGAGAGAGAGAGAGAGAGAGAGAGAGAGAGAGAGAGAGAGAGAGAGAGAGAGAGAGAGAGAGAGAGAGAGAGTGATAATCGGCCACAGAAGAAGATA
>BOPN01000095.1:643054-648054 GCA_017312705.2 Penaeus japonicus
GAGAAAGAGAGAGAGAGAGAAAGAGAGAGAGAGAGAGAGAGACAGAAGTGAAAGAGAAAGAGAGAGAGAGAGTAAGAAAGAGCAGCAAGACCCAGACAGGCAGAGACAAAGACCAAAACAGAGTCCCTTACAACACCGTACCCATGTAAGCACACCCGCAACAACCACACACAGGGGCGGTTTCGGGAGAGCTACTTGTAATTGACGATCGAGCACAGCTACCAGTCGGAGGGAAGGTCGTACTTTCGCATGGTAGTGGGTGGTCTACCGCCTGACAGTCCCGCGGGTGGGGAGAATAGGTGGGGGTGGTTAGTGGGGAGAGAGGAGGGGAGCGTTTGGAGAGGACTATCCTGAAGGCGCTGGCCACCTCGAGTTGTTAGTCTAAGGCCGGGGAGACACTCGGTGTGGGGTGGGGTGGGGGGGGGGGGGCTGTGCAGGCAGGGGGGTGTTTGTATACGCTGAGGGTGTGGGGGGGGGGGGTGAAAGACGGGAAGAGGGGAGAAGGAAGGTGTAAAGGGAGGGGAAGGAGTTAAGAGGTAAAGAAAACGAAATTAAGAGAGAGAAAGACTTCAGAAAGTATAGACGGGATAGAAGCGAGAGAGAGGAGAGAGAAGGATATAAGAGAAAGAGTGAGAGGGAAAAAACAGAGTGGGAAAAAAAAACATCAAATTAGTGAGAGGGGAGGAGAATGAAAGTGGTGAGGGACAGAGTGAGCGAGAGGGAAGGAAAGGGGGAAAGGTGGTACAGAGAGAGAGAGAGAGAGTCTAAAACTTATGCCTTGGGTTCCATGGTACACGACCTGCGCCCCAAGACTTATGCGTACCAAAGGTATTGTTCTGGTATAGGTACGCGTATTAATCTTATCCCACACGCTACCTCTCGCTTCACCGCTTTTGATACCTAAACAGCTGACTAAAATTAGTCTACATTACATCTAAAATGATCTATCTGAGAACTCAATACAATCTACCCGATGTATTTACAACAATTACATTTCCTTACGTAAAATAACGGCGAAAATTACTAGCCACTGATATTCTAAAGCACAATGAAAATTCACAATCACACTCATCCATCTGAATTTTCGAAAAAAAACAAAATCCCAAAATGTAAATAAACAATCACCCAAGAGGTGTTAAAAGCTACAAGGCGCCGTAACAAAGTACAAGGAAGTTCAAGAAGGTACAAACAAGTACAAACAAGGCAGAGAGGGCCGCCTGTGTTACTGGACTGCAATTCGTATTTTTATTTATTCGTCATCTTCGCTAATTCTGTCTTTCTCTTTTATTTGTTTTCTTTTGTTTTTTTATTGTTTTATCTTATATGTATTTTATTCGATTATCTATATTTCTTATATCATTTTTATTCTTGTTTAGTTCCTTCTCCGTCATTCGTTCATCTTTCTTCTTTCTCTTCGTTTCTTTATCCGTTCGCCTGTCTTCCTTCACTTAATTTTTCTTCCATCTTCTTTCTTTCTCTTTGTCTCTCTGTTCGTTCACCCGTTTTATCATGTATATCTTTTGTCTCTCCTCCTCTTCCCTCTGTCTATCTGTCTGTCTGTCTGTCTGTCTCTCTCTTTATCCCATTCTCCCACCCTTTCTCTTCCTCTCCTGTCCTCCCTCTTATCCCATTCTTCCATCCTTTCTCTTTCTCTCCTACCCCCCCCCTCTCTCTCTCTCTCTCTCTTACACACACACACACACACACACACACAATACACACATCTCCCTACACCTTCCTTCCTCTTTTTATAAAGACCGTAGGAAGCGCGAAATGTTGATTAATTGCCTATTGTACTTTTATGTCTTTCTCTGTCTCTCTCTTCATCCTCCGTCCCTTCTCCTCCTCTTCTTTTTTCATTTTCTTTTTCTTTTCTTTCTTTCTATTCCTCCTTCACTTCTTCCTTCTTCCTCCACCCCCCCCCACCCCCAAGCCGGCGGCTCATGCTTGTCCTATGCAAATGACCTTTGACCTTTGGCGAGTTCACACAAGGTAGGTCAGAAGCGGCCATTAACGGCATGTGGGTGGCTCGAGGGGGTGGGGGGTCTAGAGTGGTAAGGTGGAAGGCGAGGGGGAGTGCGGGGGTGATGGGGAGGTGGGTGGGTGGGTAGGTGGGTGGTGGTGTCAGTCTGGGTGGGGAGGTGGTAGGCGAGGGGGAGTGGGAGGAGTGATGGGGACAAGGGGGGGGGGTGATGGGGAGGTAGGTGTGTGGGGGCAGGGGGGGGGGAAGAAGAGGAGAAATTTGCATGTGAAGAAGAATGGAGTAAAATGAGAGAGAGGGAGGGAGGGAGGGAGGGAAGAGGAGGAAGGGGAAGGGGGAGAGGATGATGGAGTGAAGGAGGATAGATTAAATGAGGGGGGGGGCAGGAGATAGGGAGGGGGGGAGATGAAGAGAGAGTGAAGACAGAGAGGAAGAAAAAAAAAGTAAAAAAAAAAGAAGAAAGCTTGGGTATGAAAGATGAGTTAGAGGTGAAAGGCGAAGAAAAAAATAGAAGAAAACAGATGGAAACTAGAAACATATAATAATGACCAATAAGAGAAGAAGCAATAAAAAAAAGAAAATATAAAGACAATAAAATGACTAATAATAGAATATAAATTACAACAAAACATAAAAGTTTACAGAAAATGACAGTAACAACAAAAATCAACAATGATGAGAATAGAAAAATAAGAAAATACGAAAAAGAAAGAGGAAAGAGCAAGGGAAAAAAACGCAAATATAAAGTGAATAATATTCAACACAATTATACTGATATCAAGAAAAACAAAATGGATGAAAATAAAGATAAAATGAGAAAAAAAAATAAAAATGCCGAAAATAATAAATGATAAATTGTCAAGATGAAACAAGGGACTAGATGAAATTAAAAGAAAAAGAGAAAATCGAAACCAACACGAGGATACGAAAGAGAGGGGGGGATCAAGTACCCCCCCCCCCCGTCTTTTCCTCCTACTTCTTTTCCTGATGCTGTTCTCTTCCCAATCCTCTTTTCTTATATTCTTCTCCTCCTTATCCAACTTTCCCTCCCTTCTCCTCCTACCCCTTCCCACCTTCTCCTTATTCTTATTCCCTTCTTCCTCCTCCTTCTCATTCTTCACCACCTCCCCTATTCCATCTTCTCCTTTCTTCCTTCCTACCTACCTACCTCCTTCTCCTCTTCCAACTCTCCATCCTCTTCCCACCTTCCCTCACTCCCACCTCTCCTCCCTCCCTCACTCCCTCTCTCCTTCACCTCCCTCCTACCTCTCCTCCCTCTCTGCTCCACCTCCCACCCACCTTCCTTCCCTCCCTCCCTTCCCTCCCTCCCACCTTCCTTCACTCCCTCTCTCCCTCACCTCCCTCCCTCCCTCTCTCCTTTACCTCCCTCCCTCCCTCCCTCCCACCTCCCCTCCCCTCCCCCTTTTGTTTACACGTCAGGAGGGATTTACATAATTGTGTACATAATTCACTGGCCGTGACCGCTGTAGAGTACATCATCTTGGATTTGTCTTCACCTTCATTTTCTTTCTCTTATTCTTGGAGATTTACGGAATAATTGTGGTTGTTTGTAGTGCGAGTGGGCGGGGGCGGGGGCTTGGGCGTGGGCGGGGGGGGGGTGATAAAAATGGTAGCTAGAAATATGGTCGAATTAGGGACGTCTGATTGAACGCCGTCAATGCTCTTTTATCTTTTGTTTTATACTTTTTTTTTCTTCCTCTTTCTCTTTTCGTCTTTCTTCATCATGTCTTCTTTCACCTTTCCTCTTCCCACAACCCTGTTTCCCCTTTCCTTCCTTTTTTTCTCCCTTTCTCTTCCTCTTTTCTCTCCCTCGTTCTTTTTATCTTTACCCCACTCTTCTACCGCCCCCTCCTTCTTCCTTCCTGTATCCCCTAATCACCCCCCTCCCACCTTTCTTTCTTTTTTTTTTACCCTCCCTCGTTCTCTCTTTCCCTCCCTCTTTTCTCTCTTCCCGCTTTCCCTCCCTCTTTCTCTCTTCCTCCCGCCCCCCCTCTTTCTCTCTTTCCTGCTTTCCCCTCCCTCTTTCTCTCTTCCCCCTACCCCACCTCTCATTCCTCCTCCTCCCTATAAATCTCACAAGATCGGGTCAATCCACTAATAATCAAATAACTCTGGCGAAAGAATGGAATAATAAAACAGCCAGCGCCGTACGTGCTAGCTTTCGGGACTGTCCGGCATACTAAACAGGTTTTCGAACTGGCATCTCTTGACAGCCACTCTCCCCCCCCCCCACCGCCCGCTCCCCCTTTCAAATCCTCCCCCTCGTCACCCTCTCTCCCTCCCTACTTCCCCTACCCCCCCTCTTACACGAGCTCCTCAACCTTTTTTCAACCTAGCATCCTCCCCTAAATTCTACTTAACCACTTCTCAGTCTTACCTTCCTTCTTTCCTTCCTTCCTTCTCTCTCTCTCTCTGTCTCTCCCTCTCTCTCTCTCTCTCTCTCTCTCTCTCTCTCTCTCTCTCTCTCTCTCTCTCTCTCTCTCTCTCTCTCTCTCTCTCTTTCCTTTAACCTCCCCCCCTTTCCATACTTTAATCTCACAACAACATATATAGATATACAGAGAAACAATTCAATGTTCTCTCTCATTCTTTTCCTTATGTTAATGATTGCTTTATATGATTTACTGAATTTGATCTCCTCCTCTTCTGTATTCTACCTCTTTCTCTACCTCCTCCTCATCTTCCTTTTTTTTACCTCTCTCTCCTTCTCCCCCCCCCCCTTCCCAACCCTCGTCAGCTTCAATACCCACATTCCCATATCTACCCCCTCCCCCTCCCAGGTACACTCGAAAGGATCCTGCTTAATTAAACCATCATCATAATAAATGCCAGCCGTTTACCCGGTCAGCTGTCATGCCCAGCTAGGTAGTCCCCCCCCCCCCCCCTAACCTCTTCCTTCTTTCTATGAATGCTCCCTCCTCTTCTTCCCCATCCCTCCCCCCCCCCTCTCCCTTCCCACCCTCTCGTTATCGAGTTCATACCCAGTCTACGCTCTTTC
>BOPN01000095.1:653054-660554 GCA_017312705.2 Penaeus japonicus
CATCCCCTCCTTCCCCCCCACTCCCCCCAATTCCTATGAAGCCTCCGAAAGCCTCTCTGATCGGATGGCTATGTGGGTGGCCCCGATTCGTTGATGGATCGATGGCTGCGATGACCCACGCCCGCCCGCCCGCCTGCCCGCCCACACGCCCACCTCCATCACCTCCTGGATAGGCCGAAGGACACCTTTTTCTTTTTCTTCATCCCTTTTTTTTCTTTCTTTCTTTTCTCAATCCTTTCGAAATTGACGTTAGTTTTTTTCCGATTTATTTTTTCATTTTTTTTATCCTTTTGAAACTGACGTGATTTTCCCCCCCTCTCTTTCATGTCTTTTCTTTTTCTTATATCCTTTCGAAGCTGATGCGATCTTTTCCCTCTCACTCCTGCCTCCCCTCTCACTTCTTTCTTTCCTCTTTTCTTTAAATCGATATATATCTTTTTCTCTCCTTCTCTCTTATCTCATCTCTCTAGGTCTCCCCTCTTTTGTGGGTGGACTGCAATTTCGCTTTGCAATATTGATATGTGACCTTATCTTATGGGTTGGGATTGATAGGTTGACTGGGTGGATGGAGGGCCCTTTTTTGCGTGGTATTTGGTGATGTATCATGGGAGTACTTTTGCTATGATTATATGGAACGACCTGTATATTCTCTCTCTTTCTCTTTCTCTCTTTCTTTCTGTCTCCTTTTCCCTTTCTTTTAGTCGTTGTTTCTTTTCTCTTTCTTTCTTTCTCTCTCTCTCACCAATGCCTATTTACTTCCATTCTCCTATTTCTTCCATTCCACTATTTATTTTCTCATTTCCAATTTCCCATTCTCTCTCTCTCTCTCCCTCTCTCCACTTTATTAACTTCCCCCCGCTCTTTCTCCCCTTTTTTGCTCCTCTGTCTGCTTCCGTCCTCACCCCCCTCCCTCCCCCTCATCCACCTCTCCGTGTCCCTCAATGGCAGACTGACCGATACGCTGTGATTGATGAAGAGTCTGCCACTGGTTATTATCAGACCCTTCTCTCCATGGACTGGCATCTGCCTCGCCACTAGGAGACGTGGTCAATAATCATCTATTTACTACTTTCAATCATCAGCTCTTCAGTACTTTACAAATTCCTTTAAATGTATTTTTTAAAAAGGATTGACTTATTTCTATGATTGTTTATCTATACTTCAGATTTAATGAATTGGCAAAGTTCTATGAATGTATTCATAATAATTAATGAGTTTATATCATTATCATTATTTTTTTTAACAATTAAAGAATTTCCTGAACATTTCTTAATATTTCACTAAGTGTCCTTAATGTATTTGTTACCTTTATAAGCTTCCTCATATTTTTTCCTTATATCCTCATATTTTTTTGTCTTGCCTTAAACGTACCTCAGTTTTTAAGTTAATTCATCATCTCTTAGTCTTAATCTAAATGTATATTAATTATTTTAGTGTTTAAGTTAATATCAAACAGTTCACGAACTTTCTAAAATGTACATTTAACTTCACCATTTTTCTTTATTTTAATATTATGTCGGTGACTGCTATATAGGCTATTGTATCATTCAGTGTTGCATCATTCACTGATTGTGTATTCAAGTGATTCGAAGATATATCCATGATTCATCAGTCATCATTATCATCATTTGTTCGAAATCATATCAATCATATATTAGCATATAATTCACAGCAACTACAAGGTCTATTACCATATGAGTCATTGATTTTTATTCAAAACATTGTTGCTAATTTTGTTACCAACTGCATAAATAAAGTGCGAATAAGTTAGCCATCATAAAGGCTTTTAAAATTCTACTCAAGACATGTAACATTGTTGCAATTATAATCACGATAATGTTTATCGACAAAAATGGCATTCTTATCACTTTGAAGGCCATAATTACTAATTATTATGATTATGACCATCTTGACTACTGTCGTGGTTGTTTATCTTTATGGTGAAGATTAAACAAAATAAGAGAAGGAAAAAATTAATCTGTCTATTTAAAGTGTCGTGGAATATTAGCATGAGAATAGAACTGAACACTCTGCAATTTGAGTAAAACAAGAATGACGAAAGTCAGATATCGTGTCTGCAATGTCGGTGTTTCTTCGTTGTTGCAATTTAGACAGGTAATTTTTTTTACGTTATTGCATGGAGATATCTCGAAATCTCAAAGCATTCGAGGAATTCAAAGTAATATCGCAGAATCTTACCTGTATTTGCTTTCTTTCACCTCTTTTAGGAGTATCGCCTTACCTGCAATGGAATAAATCAATTTATTAGTGACATATTATGACCAATTTTTTAAAGAATAATAGTCTGATGCAGTGTGTGTGTGAGTGTGTGTGTGTGTATGTATGTATGTATGTGTGTGTATATATATATATGTGTGTGTGTGTGTGTTTGTGTGTTTGTGTGTATGCATATATGTATGTATGTGTATATATGTGTGTGTGTGTGTGTGTGTGTATGTATATACACACACACACACACACATATATATATATATATATATATATATATATATGTATGTATGTATGTATATATATATATATATATATATATATATATATATATATATATATATATATATATATATATGTGTGTGTGTGTGTGTGTGTGTGTATATATTTATATATATATATATATATATATATATATATATATATATATATATATATATATATATGTATATAAATGTATCTGTATTCATATACATGTGTATATATATAATTTATTTATAAATGTCTATATATGTATATACATTATATATATATATATATATATATATATATATATATATATATATATATATATATATATACACACACACACAACGTATGTTGTGTTTGCGTGTATGTGTAAAACACACTCATACATAAACATACATTTGTGTATGCGTGTCTGGAGCGCCTGCGACGTGCCTATTCTAACGACAATTAATCCAGAAATATGAAATATACCCATTAAATGACTAAAGACAGGGCGTTGCTTTCTCCAATCTCAGGTGGCGACTGATAATACCCCCGGCACCACACCTCCCCCTCCCTCTCCCCCACCGTGTCACCTTACATTAACACTATCCAAAAAGAATATTAATATCATACCTTAATGGACTCATGCATAATTAATGAACAATATTATTTTCCTTTCGTCTCAGGTTCCGTCGGACGGCCTTGAAGGGGGGAGGGAGGGAGGGAGGGAGGGAGAGATGAAGGGCAGGAGGGAAGGGGCAGAAGAAGAGAGAGGGAGGGAGGGACTGAGAGGGAGTGAAGGAGGGGTATGAAGGAGGGTATAGAGGAAAATGGAGGAAGAGGAAGAAGTAGATGAATAGGAATTCATCAAAACAAGAAGTAAATAAAACGTGTGAAAAGAGGATGGGAGAGAATAATGAAGGAGGAAGGGGGAAGAGAGAGAAAAGGGGAGGAAAAACACGAAGAGGGAAAAGGAGGAGGAAGATGAATAAGAATTCATTAAAACAAGAAGTAAATAAAACGTGTGAAAAGAGGATGAGAAAGAAGAATGAAGGAAGAGGGGAGAAGGGAAAGAAAAGGGGAGGAAAAACACGAAGAGGGAAAAGGAGGAGGAAGATGAATAAGAATTCATTAAAACAAGAAGTAAATAAAGCGTGGGAAACACCTTTGCCGATTTAGTTTTGTTGTGGGTGCTAAGAGGAATCGAATGGTTCATTACGTGACTTAAGTGTTATATAATGGTGTGTTGAGTTGGGGGGGGAGGGGGGAGGGGTGGCGGAAAGAAGGAAGGAGCGGGGAGGAAGAGGAGGGAGGGGAGGACGGGGTGGATGGAAGGGGGAGGGAAAGAGGGAGAGGAGGACAGGGTGGATGGAAGGGGGAGGGAAGGAGGGAGGGGAGGACGAGGTGGATGGAAGGGGGAGGGAAGAAGGTAAAGGAGGGGAGGGGGAGGAAGGTTGAAAGTAAGGGGAAGGGGAGGAGGTAAGGTGAAGCAATGAAAGAGGGAGGGAGAAAGGGAGGAAGAAGGGGGAGAGAGGGAAGGAGGGGGGATGGGGGGGCGGGGCGGCAGGAGGAAGGGGTTGGTAGACAGGGAGAAGGGGAGGACTGAGAACTTACCTAATGAGCCATTAAGAAGGTTACGCAATAAACGAACCGGAATGAGGCTATTGCACAAATGAAGCCGATGAAGAAAATAATAAGATGAAAACACAAAGATGAATAAAAAGGATTATTGTGATGGTGAAGGTGAGAGAGAAAAGAGGAAACACATGTTAAAAGGATGACAAAGAATAAAACGTAAGAATGGAGAAGTGGGTCATTAAAAGGTGAATAAATAATATGAAGAAAATACGAACATACGAAACCGAAAGTAATGAATGAATAATATTTGATAAAAAAGGAAGACCATTTTTCAGATGAAACAGAAAAAAAAGAAGAAAGAGAAGAAGATGAAGAACATAATAATGAAGAAAACAAATAGTGGGAGAAACTATAGGAAAGGAGGAAGAAAATAAGAAAAAAAATCATAGAGGAAGAACATGAACAACAACACGAGAGAGAGAGAGAGAGAGAGAGAGAGAGAGAGAGAGAGAGAGAGAGAGAGAGAGAGAGAGAGAGAGAGAGAGAGAGAGAGAGAGAGAGAGAGGAGAGAAAAAAAAAAAAAAAAAAAGGAAGAAGACAAAGACCAAGAAGAAAAGAAGAAAAAAGAAGGAAGAGAAAGAGGAAACACAACAGCGGCCCCTTGCTTTTCCCAGACCAACCCCCGTTTCCTTCTAACCTTCCGCCTCTCCCTTCTATAATTCATTTCCCTAATCGAGCGTAAAATACAAAACAAGGAATATGAATTAAGATTAAGCCACAGGTATTTATTCATCTACTGTTACCGTGGATGAATTATGGAAGTGAATAACAGATTTAATGCTACGGGGAATAGATAGGATGGGCTTTGGGTAATAATGATGGTAGTGGTGATTGCTGATTGATGATGGTGGTGACTGGTGGTGGTAGTGGGTGATAGCAGTGGGGGTGACTGATGATAATGATGGTGGTGGCTGTGGTGGTGGAGATGGCGATGGTGAGCATAACAATGATGATAGTAATGATACCATTCTCCTTCTTCTTTTTCGTCTTCTACTTTTTCTCCCTCTTCTTGTTTTTTTTCTACTTCTTTATATCTCTTCTTCTTCTTCTTCTTCTTCTTCTTCTTCTTCTTCTTCTTCTTCTTCTTCTTCTTCTTCTTCTTCTTCTTCTTCTTCTTCTTCTTCTTCTTCTTCTTCCTCTTCCTCTTCCTCTTCCTCTTCCTCTTCCTCTTCCTCTTCCTCTTCCTCTTCCTCTTCCTCTTCCTCTTCCCCCCCCCCCCTCCTCCTCCTTCTCCTCCAGCCCCTTCCTTGACCAAATCCACAGGAAATGCAGAAATAACATCCTGTGGTGTAGGAATGAGCTTAGTGATTGCCGGACAAAATATTACCATTTGCCTCGCGTGGATGAAGAGCTCAATGGCTGTTTCGTGAACTACCCGCCAATCACTGCTCTAGTTTGTTTTTCGGAATTCCTTGTTCACTAGTTAGCGTCTCTATTTTGTTTTGGTATTTTGTGTCTGTATGTTTTTCTTTGCTTTAAGAAAAATATCAAGTGAGGGTAATGATACGCATATAAAACGATAATAACGATGATAAGGTTATAAAAAAAACAAACATCTTTATTCTAGATCTCACTGTCCATTCCCGCAACTCAAGCTCACAAACCCACCTGTAATTTTCGGCCTCGTCCGCTGCAATTCCCCCCCACCCACCCCCCCCCTCTCTCTCTCTCTCTCTCGAAATTACCTCTCCTACTTTTCCCTCACTCCCTCCCCCCACCCCCCACACCCCCTCCTATCTCTCTTCCGTCACCGAGCTAACTTAATCTAGCGATCTAACCACGGAACGGTTGCGACGGGAGCTCTAGAACGCAATCTGCAACAGGGACGCAAGAGAGAGAGAGAGAGAGAGCCACCAGTATGCCTTTCTTTCGGTCGATCTCACCGCCGCCCAACTTCCGGCTCGAGAGCGGCTGGACGTGGGAGCGGCGCGGAGGAAATTGTGGGAAACTTATTCTTTTTTTTTTAATATTCGAGTTTCTGAAATATTACCGCCTTCTGATCGAGTGTCTTCTTTCTCTCTCTCTTTTACCTAATTTTCTTCGTATTTTTTGTTCGGTCCATTTTTTTTTATAAATATCCCCCCCCCTCATTTCTCTCTCTTTAGCCCTACCTGCTTTCCCAATATCTGTCAATATTTTTTAATCCCTCTCATTCTCTGTCTCTGCCTGCCTGCTTGCCTGTCTCTCTCTCTCTCTTATTCTCCTTTTCTTACTCTTCCCTCTCCCTGACCATCATTAGCGATTGGACCCCCTTCCCTCTCACCCATTACACCCCACCCTTCCCCCTCACCTATCAGCCTACTAACTTCCCCACCCCTCCTCTAAGCTTCCCCTCCTACCCTCCCCTTATTCTCACTCACTAGCCCCTCCCCTTCCCCTCACCTATCAGCCTACTAACCCCTCCTCCTCAGCTATTCAACCCACTACCCCCTCCCCTCCCCCCCTCCCACTAACCCCCTCCACCTATTAGCCATGTCAGCGAGCGATTCCCTAATTGGACGATGAATAGAGCCTGCAAGCAATGAACGCGTCTCATCACCCGAATCCGCCTACGATGATTGAAAACTGCAAGTGCAATTCTATGGCTGCAAACAAGATCCTGCAACCCTAACAGATGACTAATTGCTTCATCTCTTGGGGGATTTTTTCTGCAATTCAATTTAATAGTTTCTGATTAGTTCTCTCTTCGTTTTCTTTTCGGGTGTATTCCTTGTATCTCTCTCTCTCTATTCTCTTCTCTCTTTCTCTTTATCTCTCTCTCTCTCTCTCTCTCTTTATGGCCCGTTTCTAGGGGAGTTGTGGTTTATTAGCTTACTGATGTTTTTTGTATTTATTTTCTTCAGTTTATTTGTTGTTTTACCTTCCCATTCACTCCACTTTTCACCCCCATTTCCATCCTCCCCCCTCTCATTCTCGTCTCTTTCTTTCTCTTTCTCTCTCTCCACCTGTTCCTCCTTCCAAGCATATCACGAAAATCCGGGTAAATCTGGGCATTCAACAAGCGATTAAAACCCCTCAAGAGGAACATTCAAAACAAATCTCTTCAGAGCACCCTTAATGACGTTATCGAGCATTTTCCCGCCAAAAACACGTCGTCGTCTCGGCCTTTCTCTTCCCCGATTTGCCTTGGGAGGAAATGGCGCCTTCAGGTTTCACTCGCACCGGTTCCATCGTATTATTCTGGATTTCGGAGTCGAGTGCAAACTTATAATTGAATTTGATACTGGTTAATGAACGCAGTGAAGGTTCGCGAGTGCCGTTGGACTCCATGGCGTCTATACTCCCAGGAGGGCAATGCTGGCTGATAAGACTTCGGGTGAAGTAAAAAGAAAAAAAGAAAAGAAGTAATAATCTTTCCACATTTTTTCCCCGCGACCATTCTGGAAAAGACGCACTGGCAAA
>BOPN01000095.1:663054-670554 GCA_017312705.2 Penaeus japonicus
GTGAAAATGTCGAGTGTAACCTTCATTATCGTCGTCATTATCATCAAGACATCATTAGGACGTCTTGAGTGCTAAAATGACATAACGTAATTAGTCATGCACGGTCGATTCGTATTTCTGCGTGATATCAAATTAACGGTTGGGGGAGAGGGAGGGTAGGGAGGAAGGGAAAGGGGAAGAGGGAGGGAAAGGGGAAGGAGGGAGGGGAGGGGAAGAGAGAGAGAGAGAGAGAGTTGTAGACTTAAAAAAAAATCATGTTATTGATTTTGGTGATAATTAATTGGAAGTGCTTGAGAGAGAGTTCTAGACAGGGATGGTCCGTACACAATCACTGGTTAATTAAGAGACACCTTTCCCTTGCCACATTACCCCCCCCCCCTTCTTGCCACTCACGGCCTCTTGTGCATACAAATTACTTAAAAGCGAAGGTACCTGCTTATCCATAGCACCTCAAGCGCACGCAGTCAGATTTATTAAATTAATTGATAAACATTTGTACATACACATACACACGATATATATATATATATATATATATATATATATATATATATATATATATATATATATATATATATATATATATATACATATATATATATATATATACATATACATCACTATACATCATACAACATTATGTATAATATGAATATGTGAGATAGATTTATATGTGTGTGTGTGTGTGTGTGTGTGTGTGTGTGTGTGTGCGTGCGTGTGCGTGTGTGTGTGTTTTCGTTGAATTTAAATAGTAAATAAAGTAGATCTATATTCACACATCCATATCCATATCTATCTTATGTATATAAGCATATTTAAACTTATCGATCTAATCTCTATTGTTTAGATCTTTTCATCTACAACACACAGAAGAGAATAGATTGTATGAGAATGACTTTACTCTCTTACTTATCTTTCTCTCCTTACTGCCCCATTCTTCCTCCCTTTCTCTTTTTTTTTCGTTCTATTCCCCCATCTCACCATCTATCGCTTTCTCTCTCTTTTTCTTTTCTACCCTGCTTTCCCTATCCTTCATATCCCATTCTCATTTCATTTCTCTTTCTTTCCTTTCTATTCTGCTCTCCCTCTCTTTTTCTCTCTCTTTCCTATCAACATTCTCCCAAGCTCTCTTTTTCTCCCATTCTCTCATCCTCTCTTTCTTTCCTGAACTCTTTCTACCTTTCTCTCCCTCCATCTACACCATTTTCTTGTTCTCTTTCTCTCCTTTCTATCTTACTCCCCCTACATCTCCCTCTCCCTCCTATCCCATTCTCCCACCCTTCCTCTTTTTCTCCTGTCCTCCCTCCTATCCCATTCTCCCATCCTTTCTTTCTCTCCTACCCCCCCCCCCCTCTCTCTCTCTCTCTCCCGGCCACTTGAGAGAAAGCTACTCTCTAGCTACGTCCCTCTTACATAAGTCTAAGATAACGGTGCAGATTCACAGGTCAGATAGAGAGGAAGAGGGGAAGAGAGAGAAAAAAGGAAGGTGGGGGGAAGAGAAATAGAGAGGGAAAAAATGGAGGGAGAAGAAGGAGGGGAGGAAAAGGATAGAAGAGAAACAGAAAGGAATGAGAGAAAAAGAATGAAGGCAAAAACAGAAGGCAAGAGAGAGAAAGAGAAAAGGGACAGAGGAAGGTAAGTAAAGCTGACCCAAATGAGAGGAAGATAACCTTATTGGCTGGAAGGTAGAGTAAGGGTAATCTATATTAAGTGGATAATGATAACATGATAATGATAGTTATAATGATGATTACATTGATAATAATTATACCAAAACTGCAATAAGAGTGATTATAACAGTGGTATCTGTGATGCAATAATAACAACCACTAGAGATAGAATCACAACGACAACAATAACACGAAAAAGAACAACACAAAATACCACAACAAACAACAATAATACCCCAACCCCTTCAAAAAGAAAAAAAAAAAAAAAAAAAGATCCCAACCCCTAGCCCTCTGTTACCCCCCACCCCCCCACCCCCACCCCTCACAACAACAACCGGACAACCGTTTTAGACAATGACCTTTTCAATTTCCCTTCCCTTATGGATGGTGTCACGGAGATACCTCGTTTACGGATAAGGAATTCTGTAATATTTTTTTTTCTTTTTCTATCTTTCTTTCTTTCTTTTCGGGGGTTACGAGGAGCCATCCAGCCTGCTAAACATACCTTCACGCCCCTAGCCATGATGCGAGAGACATGACCCGCAGACTGAAGAAGGTGTACACGCAGGCATATACGTATATACACACATACATGGACACGTACGTGGAAATACGTCTACGTGTGTTAGCGTGGATTTAGCTTTCTTTCTTTCTCTCTCTTTCTCGTTCTCTCTCTTTCTCTCTCTCTCTCTCTCTCTCTCTGTGTGTGTGTGTGTGTGTGTGTGTGTGTGTGTGTGTGTGTGTGTGTGTGTGTGTGTGTGTGTGTGTGTGTGTGTGTGTGTGTGTATGTCAAAACAAGCTGGTAATTAGTCGTGCGAAGTAAAGCCAATCGTCCCCCGTAATCTCTGGCTTGAGTCGACGTCCTCAAAACAATAATGAAAGAAAAAAAAGAGAAAAACAAAATTACCACCAGGGACTTCTCCATACAAGAATAAAACAAAACCTAAATAGGAATAAACGTATCTAACCTCAAAGAAAACCCAAAAGCCGAAACCCAACACTCGAAACAAGCAAACACTAAACAGCCGACCCCTTCAAGCTGACGACAGCAACAGCAACAGCCCATGCATGGTTCCGCCTCGTCTTCCTTCATAAACAAAGGAGTTTATATCCCTTCTTTTATCCCAAGCAAGACTACCAATGCACAAGACGAAGATAGCAAACAAGAGCATCAAAGAAGAAAATACCGACGACCGAGAAATTGAGATGAGAATGACCACACCCTGTTGACCCCGACGGCCACCAGAGGCGCCACCGTCGCCGCTGACCTGCGCTCACCCCCACGTCCATCTCATTAAGAAAAATCCTAATTGGTTATTCGCTTAGATGTTACCAATACAGTCCTTTCTTTTACTCTTTGCTTTTTTTTTTTTTTTTTCTTTAGTCAAATATGTATGTAAATAATGTTTGGGAGCTTCGTATGTTCCGGTTTAATGAGTATGGTCATTTTTAACTTTCACTCTCCTACGTGGCGTCTTTAAACGTAAGCCGGATTTGTATAAGATGGGAAGTAAAAAAATATGAATACATGTTCTAAAATGTGACCATACTAAAGGAAACGCCTGTCAGTATATTGATGAATTAATCAATTTCACAGACATGCATATATATATATATATATATATATATATATATATATATATATATATATATATATATATATATATGAAATATGAATAAAGGAATGACTAAAAGACAAACGAAGAAAAAGTTTCCCAAAAGAAAACGTAAAAAGTATAAAAAAAAAATGAAAAGGCACAATTAAAGAAAATAAATTAAAATAAAAAAAATAGCGAAAAACTAAAGAAAAATACAGAGGGCTGACAAAGAGTCAAAATGGCACACCTGCAAAGTTAGACACAGATGTTAAAAAAAACTATACATCTACACATAGAATAAAGAGAAGAAGAGGGAGGAAGAAGAAAAAGAAAATGAGGATGAAGAAAAAAAAAAAGAAGAAAATACCAAGTCAACACACACGTCAGCCAGGGAGTTATCAGGACGTGTGTGATTAATCAGCATAACAAAGAACCTAGTGTACGCAAGTAATGAACAAGAAAGCCAACACTCGGCCTAACATGCGCACGGGTGGAACAGGAGGAAGAAGAGGAGGGGAGGGGGGGGGGGAGAAGAGGAGAAGGAAGGGGAGAGGAGGGGAGGGGGAGGAGACAAAGATGAGAGGAGGGGAGGGGTAGGAGAGAAAGAGGAGAGGAGGGGAGGGGAGAGTGGGAGGGAGAATTAGGAAGTGGAGGGGAGAAGGAGGGGAAAGGGGTAGTAAGAGTAAGAGTAGGGGGAGGAGGTGACAAAATGAAGAGGAGGGGTTGAAGGAATGGGGAGGAAGAGATAGGGAAGAAAAAGAAATCACAAAGAAAAGAAAAGAAAATAGAAAGATTAAAAGAAAAGGTGAAAGAGAGAAAAAAAGACTAATAACAGAAAAAAAAGCAGGTGAAAGGGCAAAACGACAGAGAGAGAAAGAGAGAGAGAGAGAGAGAGAGAGAGAGAGAGAGAGAGAAACCGATCCCCACAGAAGAGCAGTAACGTAACATGGTCATATACATACAAAGGGTAAAGCACACACAGTCAAGAGTCAGTAAGTAACAGAAGAGCACCTGATACCATCTGAGAGTATAATGAACCTGGGCACAACGGGAAAGCACTGAAAGCAAGTGAACGCCCGTCTCTTTCTCTCTCTCGCTCTCTCTTTCTCTCACCCTATCTTCTCCATTCTCTCTCTTACCCTATCTTCTCCATTCTCTTTTTCTCTCTCTGCCTTTCTCTCTCCATCTCTCTCTCTCTCTCTCTCTCTCTCTCTCTCTCTCTCTCTCTCTCTCTCTCTCTCTCTCTCTCTCTCTCTCTCTCTCTGTAAAAATCGTTTGTCTGTTTGCCAGAGCGTGTTATAGAGCTTAACACAGTAACACAGGTGGTCCCCTAACTTTTACTGAACAGACGTCCCCTCTGGGATAATGAGACCCCCCCCCCTTATACACCACCTCTACCCCCCCCCCCTTCGCCTCACCTCGTTCACTCATCAACCTGTGAACCAGCTGATCCCCCCCACCTCCCTCCCTCCCATGCCCCGCCCGCCTTCTCCCCCGGTAGTGTAGTACTAGTGTAGAGTTGCGGTGGCAAGTTCTTCTACAACTCCCTACCTCGCCCCTCCCCCCCTCCATCCTCTCCCTGCCTCGCCCCTCCTCTACCCTCCATCCTCTCCCTGCCTCGCCCCCCTCCCCCTTACCTTCCATCCTCTCCCTGCCTCGCCCCCCTCCCCTACCCCCTCTCCCTGCCTGCCCCCCCCCCCCTCCATCCTCTCCCTGCCTCGCCCCCCTCCCCTACCCCCTCTCCCTGTCTCGCCCCCCCTACCCCTCCCCCGCCTTAAGGACCAACCGGCCACTCCTTGCCGTGTACTCATTAACTTACCTCCTTCTGCTGCCTTGAACTGAGGGGAGGGAGGTAGGGGGAAGAAGGGGGGGAGGGAAAGGGTGCAGGGGGGTGGAAAAAGGGGGGGGGGGGAGGTATTGTCTTGCCTTGTACTTCTTCATCGACTCGATCACCTTGTCTCCTCCTTAGGAATGAAGGGAGAGATGGGAGGAAGGGTAGGAGGGGGGGAAGGGGGAGGGGATGGGGGATGAGGAGGGAGGATAAGCACAAACAATCATACGAGAAATACATCGTGATAAGTTTTAGCCCCAGCGGGGTGGGTGTGCTTTCGTCTGAAATCTTATGGGCTGAGTTGATTCATACTTTTCATATATATATATATATATATATATATATATATATATATATATATATATATATATATGTATATATATATATATGTATATATATATATATGTGTGTGTGTGTGTGTGCGTGTGTGTGTGCGTGTGCGTGTGCGTGTGCGTGTGCGTGTATGTATGCATGTACACAAACATTTTTTGTTATTGTTTTTATATTGACACATCTCTTGAAGTCATTCTACACTCCCTTTCTCCATCTCCTCCCCTTCCCCTACCCTCTCTCTCTCTATCCCTTTTTCTCCCCCCCCCCCCATTCGTCCCCTACTGTTACATCCGTTTGCAATCAGCATCAGCAAGCTCGGGTAACGGTCGTTTTTGCACTCTGATTGGCGGTCAGGGAGCCGTTCGGAGACTAGATATTGCAACTTATCCTCCGGAGTGATTCCCTGCTTCCCCTCTTCCTCCCCTCTCCTGTGTTCACTCTCTCTTTCTCCTTTCCTATCTCCAACTATTTTTTCCATTCTCTGATTCTCCTCTTCTCGTTTTTCTAGTCTCACATTTTCTCTCTCGTCTCATCTTTTTTTTCCTTCCCTTCGTCCCGTCTTCTGTCTCCACTTTCTCTTCTTCTCTTCTTCATTCACACCCTCTTTTTCCCGTCTCCCCTCTCCCATCCCCTGCCTTCTTCATCCCCCCTTTTTTCATCTTTCTCCTTACCCTTGCACCCTTTACTTCCCCTCTTCTGTCTTTACTTTCTCCTTTTTTCCTCCCTCTCTCTCTTCCACCCTCTTCTATCTCCTGCCTTCTACGTACCCTTTATATCTTTCTCCTTCCCTCTCTTTTATTTCTACCCATTTCTTCTCACTCCACTTTCTCCTTCCCCTCTCTTCCCTTTTTCTCATCTCCACCCTCTCCTTCCCCTTTCCCTTTAGATCTTTCTTCTTCCCTCTCTCACATCCCCACTCTTTACTTTCCCTCTTCTATCTCTACTTTCTCCTTCCCCTTTCCTCCCTCTTCCCCTTCTTCCCCTCTCTCGTCCCTCACCCTTTTCTTCCCCTCAATGTCCCTCATTCGTAACCTCTATATGTTATTTCTAGCTTTACCTTTACAATTGTTTCTTCTTCTTGTCCTTTAGCACTTTCTTCCTCTTTTCTTTTGTTTCATTTTCTTCTCTTATCCTCTTCGGCTTTTCCTCTTTTTATTCTTCATTATTCTTCACCATTTTTGTTATATTTGTTCTATACTTTCTTTATGTTGCTTCGTCTTTTTTTCTTCTTTTTCCTTTTTCGCTTCTCTCTTTTCCATCTTTCAACATCAGTTTATCCGCAACCTCCACTTACTCCATCTCTATCAATCTCTCCTCCACATCTTCCACTTCCACGTGCTTTCAAGCACCTCTTACCTCCTCCTCCACCATCACTTCCTCCCCGTCCTCCCTCGCTATAATCCACCTTTATCTCCCCACCTCCACTTCCACCTGTACCTCCTTCCTTTCCTCTTCCACCTCCTTCCACCATCTTTTTCGTCCTCCTTACAACTCACACTCTCCACCTTGCCTTTTCCATCTCCTCCACCACCTATCTACCACCTCTACCATTTCCTTCCACCCCTCCTCCACCCTTCCAATCCCTCTTCCACCCCCTTCCACCCGCGATCGCATAGTCAGCACCGGGCCAGTTCGCTCCACCATGTTAAAGCGTCCAAAGCATCTGTTACGCCATTGGTACTACGGGGGGGGGGAGAGAGAGAGAGAGAGAGAGAGAGAGAGAGAGAGAGAGAGAGAGAGAGAGAGAGAGAGAGAGAGAGGGGGGGGGGTATTAATGCCATATTTATTCGTCCTGTGACCTTGTTCCAGGCTACAGGTTGCAAGTTGCAAATAGACTGCGTGTCAAGCAAAGGAGGAAATGTCACTTCGATCACGTTTGGGAATGGGCGGCTGAGAGACTGGACAAGAAAAGAAAAGAAGAGAGAGAGATGGATAGACAAAGAGGCAGTAGAGAGAAGGAGAGAAAATACGAGAGAGAGAGAGAGAGAGAGAGAGAGAGAGAGAGAGAGAGAGAGAGAGAGAGAGACAGAGAGAGAGAGAGAATAAACAAGCCGTTCCATAGAGAGAG
>BOPN01000095.1:675554-678054 GCA_017312705.2 Penaeus japonicus
TTCTGGTGGATGTGAGTGAGTGGGCGTGAGTACCAGAGAGAGAGAAATGGGCGTATGTGTAGCGGGCGTGAGTAAGCGGATGGACAGTTGAGGGAGAAAGCAAGCGAGTGTCAGAGGCAGAGAGGTGTGCGTGTGTGTATGTCTGATGGGTGTGAGCGAGTGGATGTCCGGGTGGGCGTGTGGATGGCTGATCTAGTGGGTGAGTGGATGATGCATGAACGACCAGGAACGTAAGTTGGTGAGTGGGCAATTGAGTGAATGAGTGAGTGGGCTGGTTCAGTTGGCGGGTGAATGGGCGACTCAGCGAGTGGGCGGCTGAGAAGACAAAAGAGCGGGCGGTCGAAAAAAGCGGTTGAAATCTTGCAAGAGAAGTGCAGAGGAGAGGGAGGGGGGGGGTTGCAGGCGGTGGTGGTTGAGGGACGAGTGGACGGCACCGCTAGGCTCTTAAGACGTTTGTTTCAATTTATCAACAGTTGCAAATGCGCAGGCAATGCAACCTTGCAACTGGCTGGTGGAAGGGGAGGGGGGAGGGGTAGGCAGAGAGATGGTACTCGAGGGGGCGGAAGGGGTGGGAGAAAGAATGAAACTCGAGGATAAGTGGAGGGAGAAGCGGGGGGAAAGGTGGGGGGGTGCGAAAAGCAAAGTGGAGGGAAGGAGGATATAAAATATTTGAGGGCAAGTGGAAGGAGAGCTGATGGGAATGTGGAGGGAGTGGTGGAGTGGAGTGATGGAGAGGATAAACGTAAGGGAAGAGAAGTGGACGGAGTAAGTGGATATAAATACGAAGAAAGCAGAGAGGAAACAAGCTTACAAGTGGATGAAGAAAAGTGGATACAGAAAAGTGGAACACGTGGACTACCTCATCCACTCCGAAGAGGGACATGGATAGAAGGGGGGAGGGGGTGGGGGGCAAGACAGATAGTGGGAACCAAGGGGGAAGGTTAATGGATGAAAGCGGGGATAGGAGTAGGGAGGATGGCAAGGTGGATGAAGGGTAGAAGAGGGATAGAGGAGTTGAAAAGTAAAGAGAGAAGGATAGCGGGATGTAAGGGGGAGGCAGGAGGGTAGTGGGATAGAAAAGGGAGGGCGAGGATAGCGGAATAAAAGCGGGGATAAGGATAGTAGGATGGTAAGGTGGGGTACAGTGGGTGGAAGATGGAGGAGGAAAATGGACCATAATAATCATAAATACCATACTCCAAAAGCAGAGCGACGGGTGGGTTAATCCCCGCTCAAATAAACACAACAAATCATTGCCAACCGGAGCGAGGTCATGCCAGGTCAAACATGAGGTCAGCAGGGGGGAGAAGGACCTTCTATTGACTACAGTTTTAAAATGTTTATAAATCCCTCGTCTTATAACTCTCTCTCTCTCTCTCTCTCTCTCTCTCTCTCTCTCTCTCTCTCTCTCTCTCTCTCTCTCTCTCTCTCTCTCTCTCTCGCTCTCTTATTATGTCCCCTCATATCAACCTAGAGGCGTGGTTGTGGGCGGGGGTTTCCGGGTGTGATGGGGGGGGGGGGGGCATGGATTCTTGGGCGTGAAGGGGGGCAAAGAATGAGTGTGGGCGGGGATTCACGGGCGTGTTAGAAGAGTGTGGGCGTTTAGGACAGGTGTGGATTAAATAGAGTAAGGTGGTCGGGGGTCGTCTGTCTTCTGTGTATCTGCTTGCTATCAGTGTGTGTGTGTGTGTATTAGTGTTTGTGTGTGTGTGTGTATTAGTGTTTGTGTGTGTGTGTGTGTGTGTGTGTGTGTGAAAGAGAAATAAAGAGAGAGATAGAGATAGAGATAGATAGAAAGAGAGAGAGAGAGAGAGAGAGAGAGAGAGAGAGAGAGAAATAAAAAAAGAAATTTAAAGCGAAAGAGAGAAGAGAAAGAGAAACAGACAGACAGAGAGAGTCAAAGGAAGAGAAAAAAAAAAAAAAAAAAAAAAAAAAAAAATTCTATATGTTAGAATAGTTATGGATTAATGATGTCTTAGTAGGTGTGATTCTATACAAAGAAGAGGAGAAGAAATATACAAAACACCAAAGGGTCCACCAGTACCCAGTACACATTCAGTGGGGTGTGGCCCCTCTGATACAATGAAGAGCCATGCACCCGGTAACAGGATCGACTGATGAGATTTTAGAGAGCGCGTGGAATTCTGCTATCAAACTGAAGGGATAATTCACTTTGGAAATTCAATCTTGTGCTGATCTCGCCCTGCTCAGAGGCGATTCCAGACGTAGACACTTACAGATAGACAGACAGAATCACGCATACAGATGCACGGATACACGCATGCACACTAACGCACGCACACGCATATAGACAGATTGATATAAAAGGCAGACACATGTAAGGTGTGAAACCAAGAAAATGATTCACATATGCTGGGAAAGCGAACAAGAAAATACGTCAATCATAAAGAAAACACGACACATTGAAAAGGGATGGATATATAAGAATGGAGAAAGAGAGTAAGAGAGAGAGAGAGAAAGGGAGAGAAAGAATGGAGAA
>BOPN01000095.1:688054-690554 GCA_017312705.2 Penaeus japonicus
CACCCCAAACCCCATGCCAACACCCTCCCCCCTCCTCCTTCCTTCTTCCCCCTACCCTTTCCCCTTCTCCCCCCCCCCCCTCGTCCTCCGCCTCCGACCTCCGACATCATGTTACGTCATACCTGTACGTCTACCGCTGAGCACCTGGCCTCATTTGCATACGTGATGACCACAGGGGTTTCACGTCCTCGTCCCCCTCCCCCTCCCCCCTCCCCAGTGTCTGGCCTTGTCTCTTATAGGCCTACGGGTCAGGTTATCTATGAGGGCGTGCGGTTT
Source organism: Penaeus japonicus (assembly GCA_017312705.2). Taxonomy (NCBI): domain Eukaryota; kingdom Metazoa; phylum Arthropoda; class Malacostraca; order Decapoda; family Penaeidae; genus Penaeus; species Penaeus japonicus. The sequence continues at coordinate 688,331 of BOPN01000095.1, forward strand.
TATTCTCAATTTAATTCATAATTCATCTATTTGTTTATCATCATTATCAATCTTCATTATATTCCATTTTTGGCACTTCTAAAATTGTTTTCTCTGATCATCACAATTTATTTGTTATCCTTTTTGCTCTGTTTCTTTTGTCTAATTCGTTTATTTATTTCTTCATATTTAATCACATCTATCGTTCTTAAATTTATATATAAGAAACCCCAAGAAAGAAAATCAAAACAAAATATACAAAATATTCATTTTTAATTCATCAAAACACAATTATTCATCCATCCTGAAATATAATTAATGCATTTCTCCAATACGAAAGTGAAAAGAATCTTCAAAAGAGAATTTACTTTTCAACTGCTACATCTTTTTGGCAAATTTTAAAAATGGAATATAATTATTTTCGCTTTGATTTTTCTTCAAGAAATACGAGAGTTTGAATTTCACCAAAGGAGAACGAGGAAGACTTAGACGGTAAAGAGGAGGAAGAGGAGGAGGAGGAGGAGGAGGATAGGAGAAGGAGGAAGAGGTGGAGAATGGGGAAGGGGCGAAGCTGTATCTATACACACACACACACACACACACACATACCCGTCTCCCCTGTTTCTCCTCCTTCTCCTACCCGTCTCCTCCTCCTCCTACCCGTCTCCCCTGTTCCTCCTCCTCCTCCTCCTCCTATCCGTCTCCCCTATTCCTCCTCCTCCTCCTACCCGTCTCCCCTGTTCCTCCTCCTCCTCCTCCTACCCGTCTCCCCTGTTCCTCCTCCTCCTCCTCCTCCTACCCGTCTCCCCTATTCCTCCTCCTCCTCCTACCCGTCTCCCCTGTTCCTCCCCCTCCTCCTCCTACCCGTCTCCCCTATTCCTTCTCCTCCTACCCGTCTCCCCTTTTCCTCCTCCTCCTACCCGTCTCCCCTGTTCCTCCTCCTCCTCCTCCTCCTCCTCCTCCACCCTTCACTCTAGCCCTTACCCTTGAACGAGGATATGATTTGATACCATTAATTAAATCCTGTTCTCAAGATATTACTCCTCTCGCCTTCGGAGAGATGAAAGAAAAAATGCATAAATGAGGAAAGGAGGGAAGAGGAGGAAAGGAGGGAGGAGGTTGGGTGGTGGAGGAGCTGTGGTGGTAGTGGAGGAGGAGGAGGAGGAAGATAAAAAAAGAGGAGGAGGAAGAGCGAGAGGAAGTGGAGGAAGAGGAGGAGGAAGAGCGGGAGGTAGAGGAAGAATGAGAGGTGGTGGAGGAGGAGAAGAAGTAGAAGAAGAAGAAAAAGAAGAAGAAGGAGGAGGGGAAGGAGAAGAAGAAACAAAGGAGGAGGAGGAGGAGAAGAAGAAGAAGAAACGAAGGTGGAAAAGGAGGAGGAAAAGAAACGGAGGAGGAGGAAGAGCGGGAGGAGGTGGAGGAGGAGTAGAAGGAGAAAGAAGGAGGAAAGGAGGAAGAAGAGCGGGAGGAGGAGGAAAAGAGGAGAGGTGGAGGAAGAGGAATGAGAGGAAGAAAAGGAGAAGAAAGAGAAAGTGGTGGTGGATGATGTTAAGGATGATCAGAATGAAGAGAATGAGATTAAGAACAATAACAAAGTAATGTGGAAAAGATAATATAGTTTTCAAATCAGAGACGAAGACACAGTTAAACAGTGGAAGAAGAAGGAAAGAAAGAATACGTTCAGAAGAAGGAGTAAGAGAAAGGTAAGAAGGTGATGGAGGAGCAGGAGGGAGGGGGAGAAGAAGGAGGAGGAGGAAGAGGAAGAAGAGAGGAGAGGAGGATAAGGAAAAGGAGGAGAAGAAGAAGAAAAACAATGGAGGAGGAGGAGGAAGAGCGAGAGGAGATGGGGGAGGAGAAGAAGAAGGAGGAGGAAGAGGAAAAAAGGAAGAGGTGGAGAAGGAGGAGGATGTGGGTGAGAGAGACGAGAAAGAGGAACTGAGGAAAGATAAAGAGGAGGCAGGGGAGGAAAAGCAGTAAGAAAACAAAATATGAAAGAAATTTTTGAAAAAAAAGAGAATACGGGAAATAATAGATGAAGAAAAAATACGAAAAGAGAAGGAGAAAGGATGACAACATCAAAACAACAAAAAAACAAAATAAACAAACGAACAAAAAAATAAACTACAAACAGACACAAACGCTTTCTCTTACATTATCATGAATCAATCTCCCTCCCCCCTACCCCCTACCCCTTCCCCCCCCCACAATACCCATTATCAAGATGTATATTGTGATTCCGAGGCACATT
>BOPN01000095.1:700554-703054 GCA_017312705.2 Penaeus japonicus
TTGCTGTTGGCTTGGATATTTGTGTTTGTATCTCTCTCTCTCTCTCTCTCTCTCTCTCTCTCTCTCTCTCTCTCTCTCTCTCTCTCTCTCTCTCTACTTCGCTTATATCTGTCTACCTATCTGTCAGTCAGTCAGTTTGTCTGCTAGTCAGTTTGTCTATCTGTTTGTCTCTTCCGTATGTCTATCTCCTGTTTTTCTTAACTCACTCTCTCTCTCTCTCTTTATCTACCTTTCTCTCCTCCCTACTTCAGGCAAAGGTTTGTGAACAAACAAAAAAGAATGTTTAATTCTAAAAGTATGATAAAAACGGCATTTATTCTCAACATTAAAAGAATACTTTTTACTTTTTTTACGAAAGAATCCAAATTAATATTTTCCCCAAACTAACATAATAAAAAAATCAAAGAAAATAAGGTGCAAAACGAGTGATTTCTTTCCTAAACCAAAATAAACTCAAGCTTCAATTTTCCTCATCTTCCCTAATCTTTTTTTTTTATCTTTTTTTTTTCCTTTTATCTTTTATGATCTTCCTTTCCTTTCGGTTGCTTTATACATAACTATATTCGCTCGGTCAATTTTCCACTCCGCTGGTTCTTCTCTCTTTTGCTGGTGCTTATCATTCATCTTTGCTTTTTTCTTTATTCTGTTTTCTTGTTTGTCTTGTTTTTTTTTTTTTTAATATTTGTGTGTTCTTTTTTTAACTCTTTGACTCTTTGTTTGTTTATGTTTGTTCGTTTTCTTTACCTATTTCTCTTTATCTATCTCTTTCTCTCTCTCCTTTTCTCTCTCTTTCTCACTCTCCCTCCTTCCCATCCACCTCTTTCTCTCTCTCTCTCCATCCCCCCCGTCTTCCCTCCCTACCTCCCTCCCATCAACCCTCTCCCACCGTCCCATCAACCCCGTCCCACCCTCCCATCAACCCCCTCCCTCCCTCCCCCTCCCATCAACCCCCACCCACCCTCTTTCCCCTCTCTCTCCCCCCCTCCCACCTTCCCTCCCCTCCCCTCTCTGAGCCTACCTTCAGAGGGAGTCAGCTGAACCTCCATTCAATTAGCCGATGACACGGATTTGTCTTAAGGAACTGATTTATGGATTCTCGATGCGGTCCCGATGTCAAGACACAAAGGGGGTCGAAGAAAGAGAGAGAGAGAGAGAGTGAGAGAGAGAGAGCGAGAGAGAGAGAGAGAGAGAGAGAGAGAGAGAGAGAGAGAGAGAGAGAGAAAGTGAGAGAGAGAGGGGGGGGGCGAAGGAGAAGAGAAATAGAAGAAAGGGGAGAGAATTTAAATAACAGGGTGGAGAGAGGGAGACAATGGAGAAGAAAAGAAGACGAAGAAAGTGAACAAAATTAAAAGAAAAGGGTAGAGTTAAAGGAAAAGGGAGGATGAAGAATACCAAAGGAGGAAAGAGAGATAAACGAATTGAAGAAGGGAAGAAGAAAAGTGGATAGAAAGGCAAGAAAAGGACGGATTTACAGGGAAGTGAATATTGAAAGAAAGGATTAGAAATAAAAGAAAGGATGGAAACACAGGAAAGCGGAGGTTGAAGGATACAAAGGGACGAAGAGAGAGATAGAGGAGAAAAAAAAGAAGAAAGAAGAAAGAGAAATATAAGAAGAATAAACGGTTTAGAGGGAAGTATAATAAGGAAGTATATAAGGAAGTGGACATAAATAAAAGTTAATAAATATATTTAAAGCGAAGCACAGGTAAAAACATGTAAGTAAAAGGAGTAAGTTGGTAGAATTAAAGAGAGAAAACGTGAAAGAATAGAAACGAGAAAGTAGAGATAGACAGAAAACAGGAGAGAGATATGTAGGAATGAAAAAATAAATGAACTTCGATATAAAGCACCAACTAGTAAAACTTGATATCGAATTAATATAAATCAATAACAGAACCAAACTCCAGATATCAAAGAGGTGTAAAACAAACCAAAAGTAAAGAATAAACATCAGAGAGAGAAAGAAAAGTAAATGACAATGTAAGTCAGTGGCACAAAGCCTCCACCGTCAGTCTTTTATTATAATGCCTACCCCTTCCCCTCCCCCCTCCCCCTCCTATACCTTCGATTCTCTCCATCACCGTCTTCTACCCCCCCTCCCCCCTTTCCCTGCGTCCTAAGAAAGACGATGATATTTATTCTCTTTTTATTTTTTCATTTCTTTTTCTTCTTCTTCCTCTTCTTTTTCTTCACCATCCTCCTCTTGTTCTTGTATTTCTTCCTATTCTTTTTCCTTTTCTTCTCCATCTTCCTCTTGTTCTTGTTCTTCTTCTTGCTCTTCCTCCTCTTCTATGTAACTATTCATCCAATTTATCAAGACACTGTCTGTTCCCCTCCCCTTTCTTCTTCAACATATCTTCCATATCCATCTCTATCTCCATTCTCGTTCTTCCTCTTACAATTCTTTCTTCTTCCCTCCTTCGCCTCCCTCTCCTCTTCCCTTCTCCATCCGAAAGGTCATTCGTAAGCATCGTTCTCTCTTGGCCTTAGAAACGAACGC
>BOPN01000095.1:708054-715554 GCA_017312705.2 Penaeus japonicus
ATGGTCGAATCACCCAAAGTATCGAAAGGGGAAAACAGACCTAGATGACGCCAGGCAGAGACGTCATTGCGGGGGGAGGGGGGAGGGGAGGGAAGGGGGGAGAGGGAACTTGTTTATGTGTTTAATTAAAAGCGAAGCAGGATAAACACTGGTGTCGATTTGCTCTATACATTTCAAAAGCCGTTCAGCTGCCGAGGAGATGCTTGCTGGAATGGAGGGTAGAGGAGAGGAGAGGAGAGGAGAGGAAAGGAGAGGGAGAGGAGAGGAGGGGGGGGGAGAGAGGGAGGGGGGGAGGGAGAGGGGGGGGGGGAGGGGGAGGGAGAGGGAGAGGGAGAGGGAGAGAGAGGGAGAGAGAGAGGGGGGGGGGGAGGGGAGGGGGGGAGAGAGGGAGGGAGGGGGGAGGGGGAGAGGGGGGGGGGGGGGGGGGGAGGGGGAGAGGGAGGGAGGGAGAGGAGGGGGAGGGAGAGGGAGAGGAGAGGGGGGAGGGGAGGGGGAGATGGTGAGAGGGAGAGGAGAGGGGGAGGGGAAGAGAAGACGGAGGGGGAAGGGAAAGAGAAGAGGGAGAGGGAGGGAAGAGAAGAAGAAGAGAAGAGCGAAAGGGATAGGGAATGGAAAAGAGGGCGGGGAAGGGGGGAAGACAAGAGGAGAGGGAAGGGGAAGTGGGGGGACATGTGGAAGGATGGTGATGAGAAAAAGGGGGGGGGGATTGGGGAGACGTGGAGGTAAGGGGAGGAGAAGGAGAGAGACGTTTAGGGAGATGGGGAAAAGGGGGGGGGATTGGGAAGGGAAGCAGGAGGGGAGGAGAAGAAAAGAGACGTTTAGGGAGATGGGGAAGGGAGGGGGAAGGGGGAGAGCGGAGGCCATGAGGGGGGGAGGGAAAGGGAAAGGGGTAAGAAGGATGAGCTTGTCAGTATCACGAATCTCAGTGAAAGTAAATATTTTTTCTTCATATTCTTTTATAGCCAATCATTCGACTGTGACACTCTCTGTCTCTCGACCATATGTCTGTCTGTCTGTCTGTCTGTCTGTCTGTCTGTCTGTCTGTCTGTCTGTCTGTCCGTCTGTCTATCTGTGTTTTTATTTCTCTCTCTTTCCCATTCTTCCCCTCTAACATTCTCTCCCTCTTTTCCTCTCTCTTTCCCTTCCTCCCTTCCCCCCTCCCTCTTTTATCCACTCTCTCTCTCTCCCATTATTATTCACCCTCTTCCTACCCTTCATCTAGCTCCTTGTTTCCCTTCCTTTCCCTTCTCCCATGATATCCGGATTCGTTTTTCTCTCTCTCTCTCTCTCTCTCTCTCTCTCTCTCTCTCTCTCTCTCTCTCTCTCTCTCTCTCTCTCTCTCTCTCTCTCTCTCTCTCTCTCTCTCTCTCTCTCATTCCTCCTTCTCTTCTTCTTATTATTATTTTTCTTCCTCCTCCTCTTTCTCTTCATCCTCCACCTCCACCATCACCTCCACTTCCTCCTCCTCCTTCACCTCCACCTCACCCTCTATCTCTACCACCTCCTTTTCCTTCCTCTCCTCTTATCCCTTCTTCGCATATCAGCTCGTTTATCACCTCCTCTCCCTTTGGATTATATTCTGATTATCTCCTCCGCAAAGGTAATCTGGTTTCCCTTCTTCCCTGTCCGCTTTGGGCCGTGACCTCTTTTATCACGCGTTTTTATGTACTTCCCTCCTTCGGTCCGTCTCGCTCCAGCTGCTTCTGGTTCTCTCTTTCTCTCTCTTTATGTGGCTGTATCTGTCTGTCTCTGTCTGTCTGTTTCTGTCTTTTTCCCTTTCTTTTTCTCTCTCTCTTTGTCTGTCTGTCTCTGTCTCTGTCACTGATTCTTTCTCTCTATTTGTCTGTCTGTCTGTCTATCTGTCCTTCTCTCTCTCTCTCTCTCTCTCTCTCTCTCTCTCTCTCTCTCTCTCTCTCTCTCTCACTCCTTCTCTCCCTCTCCCTCCCCTCATTTCCATTATCATTGCATCATATAAATTACTTTCATCTTAAATATAATCAAGATAAATTTTGTCATTATCATTATGAACATTATCAGCTTCAGTATCACAATTACAATCCTTTATCTTGTTCTTAACAGTATGAGGAGTAGTAGCAATAGCCTCTGCCCCCCCCCCCCCACCCCCACCCCGCAGTATCCTTTCATCCCTCCACATTTAATATGCAAGAAAAATAAAAGGACAAATTCCTTCCCGTCCTCTCTCCTCCCTCCCTCCCTCCTCACTTCTCCCTCCTCCCTCCTCCTCCTATTTCGCTTCCTCGTTCTTGTACTCGTTCTTTATCTTCTTATTTTTCTTCTTCTCCTCCTCCTCATCATCCTTTTCCTCCTCCTCCAATCTTTTCTCCCTCCCTATCCCTACCCTCCCCATCTTTTCAACAACCCTCCCCTCCCCATCACCCCACCTCACCCATCCCTTCCCCACCCTCCCCTCCCTTCCCCAATCCCCCCACCCCACCCCCCACCCTTCCCCACTCCCCCCTCCCCTCCCCTCCTTGCTGTCGTTGGGGATCCCGCCTCTTGGCTGAAGCGCGCCGCCCCCATGCGCCCGCCGCGACAAAAGGCAAGAATGCGCGGGATGAGAGTCCTGTCCGTTCGGGGACGCGAGCGAGTGACAGGGGAGGGAATGGAATGATGGGGGGTGGAGGGAGGAAGGGAGGGGGGGAGGGATAAGGGAGGAGGCAGGGAGGAGGGAGGGAGGGAGGGAGGGAGGGATAAGGGAGGAGGGAGGGAGGGATAAAGGGGGAGGGAGGGAAAGGAATGATGGGGGGAGGAGGGAGGGAGGGATGGATAAGGGAGGAGGGAGGAAGGGAGGGAGGGAGGAAGGGAGAAGAGAAAAAGGAATTAATGGAAGGTAGGAGAAAGAGAAGCAAAGAAATCAGGGAATAAGGGAAACAATCGAGCAAGATAAATATCAAAAATAAAAAAAGAAAGAAAGAAATGACCTAACTTGACAACCCGACCACCACAACCCAATAACCAAACACAAACGAACACAAAAGAAAAACAAGCAATAATACAAAATACCTCCACACAAACTTAAAAAAAAGAAAGATAGATAAAGTATCCAGATAAAAAGATAGACAAGAGAAAGAGAAGGTGACCCCCCCCCCAGCGAGCGTGGGTACTGGCGAGAGCATCAGGCACCTCTGGTCGTCTCTTCATCTCGGGGAGGAGGAGGAGGAGGAGGAGGAGGAGCAGGAGGAGGAGGGGGGAGGGGGAGGAGGCGCGAAGAAGCTGGCATTTAAGGATGCTCGTTGACATTCCAAGACGATTTTGATTTGGGATGAGAGTGAGGTGAGTATGTATGTTAGTATGTAAGTACAAATAAATGAATATGAATATGAATATATATATATATATATATACATATATATATATATATATATATATATATATACTTATGTAAACACACACATATATACATATAGACAGACAGACATACCAATGCACAGACCTAAAAACGTACATATATCTACACGCACACATATATAAGAACACACTCACACCTACACAAACAAACAAACAATCAAACAAACTAACTAACCAACAAACACACACACACCACCTCCCCCTTCCCCTTCCCCTCCCCCTCCACACGCCCCACCCCCCCTCCCCATTCCACCCCTCATACAATGACATGCAAGCCAGGCTGCAAGACTATCTAAGGGATAATGGTCTCATTCCTCAATGGACTTGGCAGGACAGGTCAGACGGGTCCTCGAGCGGCAAAAGAGGGTAAGGGGGGGAGGGGGGAGAAGGGAGGTAAGGAGGGAGAAAGGAGGTAAGGGGGGTAAGGGGGGAGGGTAAGGGGGGAGAAGGGGAGGAGGGTTGTCCTAGGAGTGTATAAGGGGGGGGGGGAGGGATTAAGTGTGAGGAGGGGAGGGGAGAAGAAACAGAAGGGGGGGAGGGAGGAGGGCGTAAGGGGGAGAAGGGGGGTTTTGTACTCGGGGTGTATGAGGTGGATGGGAGGGGGGTGTAGTAGGGAGAGGGAGGAAGGGAGGGAGGGGAGTGGGGAGGGGAGGGACTCTTGGAGTTCTTGTGAGAGACTGTCTGGTCTTTTATACCTGCTAACCTAGACTGCTGCAGGAGGAAGAGGAAGAGGAAGAGGGGGAGTGGGGAGAAGAAGAGGAAGAAGAGAATGAGGAGGAGTTAGGAGAGGAGAGAGAGTAAAAAGCGAACGAGAATTAAGAGGGAGAGGGAAGAGGACGAGGAGGAACAAAAGGAGGATGAATAGTAGGAGTGGCAAGAATACGAATAAACGGAACAGCAGTAGTAGCAACAGGAGGAAGAGGAGGAGGAAAAGAGGAGGAGGAGGAGGAGGAAAAAGAAAAGGAGGAGGAGGAAAAAGAAGAGGAAGAGGAGAAGGAAAAAGAAATGGAGGAAAGGATGGAGGGAAGAAAGAGGAAGAGGAGGAAGAATAGGAGGATGGGGAGGAGGAGGAGGAGGAGGAGGAAGAAGAAGAAGAAGAGGAGGAGGAAGAAAAAGAGAAAGAGGAGGAGGAGGGGGAGAGAAGGGGGTGGAGAAGGAGGAGGAGGAAAAAGAGGAAGAGGAGGAAGAAGAAGAGGAAAAGGAGCAGGGGAGGGGGAGGGGGAGGAGAAGGACGAAGAGGTGGAGAAATAGTAGAATGGAAACAGAGGATAAAAAACCAAAAAGCAGATACTGAAGAAAAAGAAAGAAACAGATGAAGAGATGAGAGGAAAGAAAGGAGAAACAGATAACAGATGATGACATTGATAAAGAGAAAGAAAAAAATATGAAGAACAAAAAGAAAGCCCACTCGTAGTAAATGATATAAGAAACAAATGAAAAAATAAAGGAAAAATACTAAGGGAAGATGAGGAAAGGGAATAAGGAATAAAAGTGGAAGTATAAGAAGATAAAGTAGGAGAAGACAAAGAAGACGTAAATAAGGAGAGGGACAAGAAGAAAAGAACAAGAAGAAAATTAAAGGCAAGAAAAAGACGAAGATGATGGAAATAAAGAAAAAGAAAAAAAAAAGATGAAGAAGAAAAAAAAAGAAAAAGAGTAAGGAAAAAGAAGAAGAAATAGAAAAAAAGAAGGAAGAGAAAAGTAAAAGAAGAAAAAAGAAAAAAAGAAAATAATAATAATGAAAAGAAGAAAAATAATAAGATAACAGAAGAAAATTATAATAAAAAGAAAAAAAAGAAGAAAAAGAAGAAGAAAAATAATCATAAGAACACGCGAGATGTGCAGTCTCCTTAAACACGCCAGACATAAGCTAATCATTCAAGGTGACTCGTGTTCGGGGTACAAAAAGCCATGTTACAATCAACAGAGGGTGTAGTACACGGCCCTGCCTTCGGGTAACGAGAGTGACAAAGCTGGTAATGGTGACGTATGGGGAATATTGTGAATATGAAGGAAAAGGGGGGAAAGATTGTGTTTATGGTGAAGGTGAGGATGTTGGTTGTGGTGGTGGTGGTGGTGGTGGTGGTGGTGGTGGTGGTAGTGTGGTGTGATTATGATTGATGATGGGATGGTGGATTGATGTTATGTGATGGAATGTGGTATGGTGTGATGATTGCAATGGTCATCATTATTGTTATGACAATGGTATAATGATGATGATGACGATGAAAATCCTTTAAACAAGTGGAAAATCACACACGCACACACACACACACACACACACACACACACACACACACACACACACACACAACGAAACTAACAACCTCTCCCCCCCTCACCCCCCAAAAAAAAATCATGCAACAAAAAATCTCAATGATGCGCAAGAGAACCCAGCCTGCAAGCTTATCATGCAACAGATAAGAGCATGAATGACGCGACACATGACAAACTTAATCAGGAGTGCGCTGACGAGTACCAGCTTCTTTTCAGGAGGAGGAGGAGGAGGAGGAGGAGGAGGAGGAGGAGAAGGAAGAGGAGGAGGAGAGATGAAGGAGGAGGAGAAGAAGGAAAATAAAAGGTAGAGTGTGGGAGATGGGGAAGAAAAGGCGCGAGTAGAAGAAAATGAAGATAAGAAAAAGATGAAAGAGGAGGAGAAGAAGACGATGAAGAAGAAGAAGGGAAAATTAGAAGGTAAGAGGAAAGAGAGAAGATGAGTGAGAGGAAGAAAAAGAAGAAAATTAGATGTAGAAGGAGGGCGGAGAGTAAAAAACAACAAATAGAAAGACATAGTAAGAATAATAATAACAAGAAGAAGGTAAAGGAGGAGAGGAAGAAAATAAATTGAAAGAAGAAAACAGAACATCACAGCACATCATTTAACATTTGAATGCATATAAACAGCATTTTTATAATCATGTCTAATTAATTTACGAAACTCTGATATGTCAATGGTTAATGGTTCAAAAGACTAGAACTAAAACTCTACTATTATCGATGATTTGATAAGGAGTATAATTATACATATTTTTACTACATCTTGAGATAACAATGAAGATGGAGGGTTAATCAAAGATATCAAAGTTAATCTTGTGATAATATTATTACCATCGTTATCATACTATTTTACGTTACCATCGTTATCATACTATTTTACGTTACCATCGTTATCATACTATTATACGTTTTTTATTCTTATCATCGTCTCTGTAATATCAATAATGGATAAATGATATTGAAAGAAATATATATTCCACATTATTCTCAGCAATTATGTAAACTCCCCCATCTCTCCACTGCTCATCTCCCCCCACCCCCATCCCCCACCCCTACCAGGCTACCACCGTCATTGCATCCCCCGTCTCCCCCCCCCCTACCCTACCTCACCCCGTGCAACACCGGCGGCTTGCAAACCAAATCGAGTCCAATTTAGAGAAGTATCACAAGCAAGCGGTCTATTAGCGCACGGGGCGACGCGGCCAGTCGGATTAGGATGCTGTGTAATACATCATAGAAGCGAAGGCACGGAGCGAGGGGTGGGGTGGGGTAGGGTGGAGTAGGATGGGGTGAGGTGGGGAAGAGAGGGAAGGGTAGGGAAGGGTAGAGAAGGGGATGGGATGGGATGGGATGGGGTGGGGTGGGGTACGGTGGAGTGGGGTGAGGTGGGGAACGGTGGAGTGGGGAGGGGGTAAGGAGTGAGAGCGGGGGGGAGATGATCACTTAACGCCTTTCGCCCCCTCCTTTCTCCCTCACCCCAAACACCCCAGTACCTCCTTGGTCTGTTGAGAACTCTTCCTTTTTTGTTTCCTCTGTTTTCCTCCTTCTCCCTTCCCTATCTTCCCTCTTTTCCTCGTTTAGATTTTTTCCTTATCTAGCTTGAGAGACGAAGGAGGGGAATGAGAGAATGGAGATATGATGAGACGCGGAGAGGGAAAGGAAGAACGAGGGGAGGGAGGGAGGAGGAGGAGGAGGAGGAGGAGGAGGAGGAGGAGAAGAGAGGGATAGAGAGGTGGGGTAGTAATGGCAGTGGTGAGAGGAAGGTGGGAAGGGAAAGGAGGGGAGGGGAGGGGGGAGTAATGGGAGTGTCACCACTAACACAATAATCAGGCGAACCGCAAACCTCCTAAACCT
>BOPN01000095.1:725554-733054 GCA_017312705.2 Penaeus japonicus
ATATCTACTCTCTATCTACTTGAATTAATACCTATTGTCTATATTACGGTTAGCGTGTTTACAAATTCAGAGCGAGTTCTTGCATGAGGTAAGTTGTCCACCTGATTACTTATCTGACTATCTGTCAAATAAACTATTTGCTTTACAGTCCTGATCAAATGCATTTTTTCAGAATGGATTTATCATCGATGAACCAGCTGATCTGTAAGTTTTCTGCATTTTGTATATACGAGCTGTGTACCTCGATTAAATTGGGGGCAATTTAGAGGGGGATTCTGCACCAAGTAGTAGTAGTAGTAGTAGTAGTAGTAGTTTTTTTTTTTTTTTTTTTTTTTTTTTTTTTTTTTTTTTTTAAGTCTTGTCTTCGCATAACTTTTTTGCCATAAATATTTTTCATTCCTGTTTTTCTTTTTTATTTCATTTCCCCCCCAAAAAAAAATAAAGCAATTGAATATGAAGTGAACACATCAAGAAACAAACAGTAAGTATTTACATAAACACAAGAATATCAGTCTAGTAAAATATAAATGCCCGTTATCAAACACAAAATGAAAGCCATTTTTAACAATTACCTTTACGGAAAAAGGGTCTTTGTACTCCATTCCTAACGACGTCGTTCGACCATCAAACATACGACTCTCCATCCCCCCCTACCCCCCCCTCCCTCTACCCTAGCTATTACCCAGCTGATCATGTTGTTACAGGGGATGGGAGGGGCCGGGGATCCAAGGGGGGGAGGGAGGTCATTATCATGCAAGTCAGGCACGGGACCGGCGAGGCATACAGGCAGGCAGACAAGCAGATTGGCAGGAAGGCAAGCATAGAGATATGAACATTGCGTTCACTGGAGCATTTAGCTTTCGAACTTCCCCGACCCCCTCCCCCTCGTACCTCAGGCACTACCCATCCATGCATAGCACTTTGTGCATGACGGTTAAACCGAGTTGTTCGGTGTTGTGTGGAAAGGGTTAGGGGGAGTGTATGGCGTTAGTAACGTGGGGGAGGGAGAGGGAGGGAGGGAGGGAGGGAGGGAGGGAGGGAGGGAGAGAGAGAGAGAGAGAGAGAGAGAGAGAGAGAGAGAGAGAGAGAGAGAGAGGGGGGGGGAGGGGGGTCATGACATATAAATAAGTAAAATAACAATTTCTATACTGAGTATGACAGACCAAAAAGATGATATGACTCCGCATGGCAACCAATAATTATATTAACAGAAAAACGCGAAGATACGACACAGACAGACTGAGCAGTAAACAACCCATCCACTTAACCAGGTCAACAAAGGTCGTTCACAAACTGCAACAACATGATTCAACCATTAATCAGGACCGGAAACGAGTCAACAATATTTCAAAAATGCTGCATTTCCATTTCTTTCAAGAAACAGACTGACACAAAAACAACACGAAAACAAACAAGAAAACACAACCCCCCCCCAAAAAAAAAAAAAAAAAAAAAAAAAAAAAAAAAAAAAAAAAAACATGAATCACGAACCATCACGAACGAAACAATCCTCAAGAACCAACACGAACGCACTGTCTTAAGATCAGCTGAGACGTCTTTACATGGCCTAATCCACTTAACCCAGTCTTGAAGAAAAAAGTCTTAAGAAGAAAACACAGAAAGGCCATCTAAAGACCACGTTCTTCTACCTTCCCACACGTCGATTGAAGAGAGGCAGAAGGAACGAAAAAAAAAGAGGAAAGAAAAGAAAAAAAAGTTTGGATAAATAGAAAGAATGGGATAAGATAGAGGAACATCATGAGATTAAGGTGATGATTAGAGAAAAGGGAAAGAGAGAAAGAGATAGTAAAGAGGTAAAGCGAGACAAAACAGTTGGATTTTCCTTCGTGTACTGTAAGCGTTACAAGGATTCTTTGAGGGCGAAGAAAAGCGAAGAAAAATGGGTTCAGTTTTTTTTTAAGTGTGTGCAGGAATGGTTAGTTTTTAGATAATAGTAATGGAGGTGAATAAATACATGCTGGTCGGGATAATCATTGAAATAACAGCAAGTACTTTATGTACATAATGATTATGATACTACTAATGCTATTACTATTACCATTTTTAATGGTAATAATGATAACAAATATAATTATGATAATAATGATATCTATGATAAAGGAAAAAAATAAAAATAATAAGAACAATGTTAATAACAACAATAATAATGATAATAACAAGAATAATCACATCAGCAACAGAAAAAACAACAATAATAACAAGGCTAAGAACAAGAAAGAATAATAATACCAGTTATCTCCTTTCTTTGCCTCTCTCCCTCCCGACCTCGAAAGCGTCTTCCTCTGTCTCTGTCACCCCTTTCTTCCGCCCCCTTCCCCCTTCCCCCTTCCTCCACCTTTTCCCCCTCTCACCGTTATAGGTAATCCATTACCATTACCGAGATATCATAAGGTACGGTTGGCAAAGAGGGAGTAATCATGTGGAATCATCTCCAAAAGAAGGGGTTTTAAGAGGTTGAAAGGGGAGGGGGGAGGGGGAGGAGAGGGGGGAAGGGGAAAGGGAGGATGGGTGAAGGGGGGGGGAGAGGAGATAGGGATTGAGTGAAGGGGGAGATAGGGATAGGGGGATGGGAGGGAGGAAAGAAGGGGTGAGGGGGAATGGGGAAGGGGGAAGGTTAAGGATAGAGAGTGGGGGGGGGGGGGAGGGGAGGGGGGGAGGGGTTAGATCTTTCTACTTAATCCTATTTCCTGTTTTATTCGCTTCTACGCCACTTCTTTGCTTCAGCTCCTCACTGTACGTCTCTGTCCTTCAAGCTTCATCTACTCTGTCGGTTCCTTTCAGCTATCCTATCATCATTCTCTCATCCTCCTTCCGTCTTCCTTCTCTCTTTCTCCTACCACTGCCCCTTCCACCCCCCCCCCAACTTCGTCTTTACCGTTCCCGTATCCCTTCCCATTCCCCTTCTATTCTCCTGTCTTGTCTTTTCTTCTCTTCTCTTCTCTTCACCTTTCCCTTCCCCCTCTCCATACTCCTTACCCTTTCCCCTTCCCCATTTTTCCTTTTCCTTCCCCTTCCCCTCCCCCCACCCCCTCCCGGAAACACGGTCCTTACTTTGCAAGTCATCAGTTATTCCGTCTAACAATTACACTGCAATTGCACCTACAACTGCCCGGGTAATTGAGACTTCCAATCGCATAATTCCTCGTAATGCCACCTGTTTCTTTTTTTTCTTTCTTTCTTTTTTATTTTTTTTGATGCTCAGAGGGTGTTATTTGTTTCTCTTGTTTCATTGCCTTTCGTTCTGTTTTTATTTTTTCTTATCTATTCGTTGTTTCAAATTTACTCCTATGGGTCGTGTTATTATCTTTTTCTTTTCCTCATTTCTTCTTTATTCCATCTCCTCCTCCTCCCCCCTTCCGCTCCTCCCCATTTATTTTTTTTTCATTCTCTCTTTCTCCTCCCCCTTATTCCTACTCCTTCTACCCCCACCTTTTCCCCTTCTACCGTTCGCCCCCCTCCCTTTTCCCCACTCACTTTTCTCCTCCCTCCCCCAACATCCCTCACTCATTTTTTCTTTCCACCCCTCCATCTCCTTCTCGCCCCCCCCCTTACTCCCCTCTTAATCTTCCTCCCCTCGCTATCTCAATAATCTACTCTCTCCTCCGCCCTCTTTTCACTGTAAAGAAAGAGAGGGAGAAAGAGAGAGAGGGTAAAGGAGACTGGATAAAGGCGAGAGGGAAAGGAGAAAGGGAGAGAAGGAGAGAGGGAGAGAGAGAAAGAGAGAGAAGGAGACAGGGAAAGAGAGAGAGAGAGAAGGTGTGAATGAGGGAGAAAGAGTGAAAGGGAGGGAGGGAAGGAGGGAGAGTGAGAGGGAGAGCGAGGGAGAGAGAGGGCGCTGTCCAACTAATAAAAATGATCGTGAATAACAAGTAAAAGACCACTCTCACTATCCCTTTCTCTCGCAAAAAGACAGAGTGTGTGTGTGTGTGTGTGTGTGTGTGTGTGTGTGTGTGTGTGTGTGTGTGTGTGTGTGTGTGTGTGTGTGTGTGTATGTGTGTGTGTGTGTTTGCGCGCGCGTGTGTTAAACATGCATGCGTGCGTTTATGTGTTTACAAACACACGTAACATGTACTCATGTGTGTACACGTGCGCGAGACTATGTGCGTGTGTGTATGTCACCTGCTTGAATATATGTACTCTCCGTCTGCTTCAGTTCTGCGTTCTGTCTGCCTGCTTTGAACAAAGGCAAAGCACAATAGCTTTCCGGAGGTGGCTTCTTGCATTCTATCTCATTCCTCTCATTCCTTTGCCTGTCCCTTGGTTTTTCCTCTTCATTCCTTTCCCCTACATAACGCGACAAAGAAGAATAAAGATTCACAGTTAAGGGGTAAAGGAGAGCTCACAAGCAGATGGAACATATAACAACTGCATTTTCATTATATTGCAATACTGGATTCATTTTGACACCAGTAATATCATTAGCTTTCCCTTCTTGTTATTACCAAAGCGGTTTCGTATTAATTATCATGATTCATATTTCAAACCAACCGTTAAACAACATGAAAACCTTAACAGCCATTTTAACGGTCGTTTTATAATCACAGCATAAATAACGGTAAGTTTTACCTTACTGACAAATAGTGAGAATGATGATTATGAATTCAAATAAGACGAATATGATGAAAATAATCATGATAAAAGAGAGAGAGAGAGAGAGAGAGAGAGAGAGAGAGAGAGAGAGAGAGAGAGAGAGAGAGAGAGAGAGAGAGAGAGAGAGAGAGAGAGAGAGAGAGTGTGTGTCCTCATCGGTCACTGGGCAGTCTAGCCTAACCGCCTCTGCCAGTCGTGTCCATTCATTAATTATTGGCTGATCTCATTCGCGCGCCTCATTCATTCACTCATTCGCTCGCTCATCCATATATGCATATACTCACTCACTTACTCACTAGTGTACGTGAGATAGAAAGAAGACAGGACGCAAGGAGGTAAAGAAGGAGGGAGGGTGAGAAGGGAGGAAAGGAGGAGGGGAGGGAGAGAGGGAGGAGGGAGGGAGGGAGGGAGGGAGGGAGGGAGGGAGGGAGGGAGGGAGGGAGGGAGGGAAGGAGGGAGGGAGGGAGGGAGGGAGGAAGGAAGGAAGGAAGAAAGAAAGAAAGGGAGGAAAGAAAGAAAGAGGGAAGGGAAGGGGGGAAGGGAGGGACGGGAGAGGTAGAGAGAGGGAGGGAGGGAGAGAAAGAGAGATTAGAAAGTAAATACAAAACACTTAAAATCCATGTTTAAAAAAATCCGCTTATCAGACCTACTGCATTGAAAGAAGCACTGAAAGGAAATGCAAAAGGGTGAAGGATGATAAAGGGGAGGTGAATGGAAAAGCTGGGTGTGGGGGTCAGGGGTAGGGGGTAGGTATGAAGGGAATGTAACAGGTGTAAATAGAGAGAAATTAAGTTCTCTTTAACGAGGCTTCGACAGTTCCTCATCTCCTTTCACAACCCTCCTCTCCCCCTTATCCCTCTTCCCCCCCCTCATCTCCCCCCTTCCCTCTTCCTCTCCCCACCCTCTTCATCCCTCTAACCTGGTGATGCTACATCTATACCTGCGCATCTGCCGTTCAACAGCTGTAAATCTCTTTCAACTCATGTTAATCAACTTCACATCAAATCTCTCCTCTCCCTGCCACCCCCTAACAACTCCCCACCCCCTCCCCCTCCCTCCCTTCCACCCTTATCACTAGGGCGAGAGGGGGGAGGAGGAGGGAGGAGGAGGAGGAGGAGGTGGGAGTGCAATAAAGCGCGAATTTGCATCCTGGACGCTGGAAATGCAATGGCTAATTTTAACTTATTAAAAAACGACCAGTGTCCTCGTTCAGTGACACGAGTAATGCAAATCAAATGGAGAAACGCATCTGTACAAAAGTTTTCCAGTGAAAAAGAAGAAGAGAGAACAAAAAAAAAGAAAAAAAAGAAAAAAAAAGAAAGAAAGGAAGAAAAAAAGGTACTTAATGAAGTAATTTACTATTAATGACCCGGAGGATAAATCCCTTTTTTATCCAACGAGATGTGAAATTAATTAGTACACCTTTCAAAAGAAAGAAACAAAACGGAACAAAGAAATCGAAGGTATAACAGAAAAAAAGAAAGAAAGAAAAAAAAAGGTAAAAAAAAAGGGTTACATGCAAAGCAATCCCGACATTACCATATGCAAATACGGATTAAGATCTCAACTGCATTAGCGTTTAGCTCCTCGTCTTCTTAATTGGATCAGCGGATCAACGTCACAACCGGACGGATCAAAATACGTGGTGATTCCGCTGCACAGGAATATCCGGTGAAGAGGACACGACCCCCCCCCCCCCTCCCCTTAGTGCTTCCACTCCCTCCCCTTCTTCCATTCTCTCTCCTCTTACCTCTTTCTCCCTCTTCATCTCCTCTTTTATTACTACCTGCCCCTCTCCCTTATCTTTCCCCTCTTTCTACCTTACCTCTTTACCTTCCCCTCTTCCTCCCTTTTCTTACCTTCCCACCCCTCTTCGCTCCTTACTTCTCTCTTTCCCTCTCCTCCAATTCCTTTACCTCCCCCCCTTCCCTCCATTCACCTCCTCCTCCCTCTCCATTTCCCTCCTCCCTCTTTGTCCTCCACCTAAAAATAGAAGAAACAAATCACTCTAAAGTATATTCTAATTATGAGGATAATTATAATATCGATGATAATAATAATAATAATAATAATAATAATAATAATAATAAAAACAATAATGTTAGCAATGATATGGATAAAATAATACCAAAGTATGTATATGTATATATCTATATTTAGATTTCTCTCTTATCTCTGTCCCCACCTCCCCTCTCTCTGTCACACCTCTCCTCTCCTCTCCCCTCTCATATGTGTGTGTATATATATATATATATATATATATATATATATATATATATATATATATATATATATATATATATATATATATTATATCTTTTTTCTTAGCCTGCGTTGCAAAATGCTCAGTGAATTGGCGACGTGGTCTTGCAATCTCTAAGAAAACGGGAGGAAGTGGGAGATCGGCGAGGAGGTGGGGGGGAGTATAGTGGTAACCATAGAGAATGAGCTGAGAGAGAGAGAGAGAGAGAGAGAGAGAGAGAGAGAGAGAGAGAGAGAGAGAGAGAGAGAGAGAGAGAGAGAGAGAGAGAGAGAGAGAGAGAGAGAGAATGAGAGAAAGAGAAAGAAAAAGAGAGAGAGACAAGGACGGAGACAGAGAAAGACAGAGATTAGCAAGACAAAAAAGAACGAACATATACACTGACTACACCAACACAAAACAAATACCAAAAATGAGACACGTAAACACACATTCCTAAAACCCAGCATTTTCAAACACCATCAGGAAAACATATATTAAAACCAAGAAAAAAAAAAAAAAAAAAAAAAAAAAACATCACATACGAGTTCTTAAAAGCCCAAACATTTTTTTTTCTTATTTTTTTCTTTTTTTTGTCTTTTCTTTTTTTACAATTTGATAGAAGTATTAACCGAACAACCGCAGCGTGC
>BOPN01000095.1:750554-753054 GCA_017312705.2 Penaeus japonicus
GAGAGAGAGAGAGAGAGAGAGAGAGAGAGAGAGAGAGAGAGAGAGAGAGAGAGAGAGAGAGAGAGAGAGAGAGAGAGAGAGAGAGAGAGAGAGAGAGAGAGAGAGAGAGAGAGAGAGAGAGAGAGAGAGAGAGAGAGAGAGAGAGAGAGAGAGAGAGAGAGAGAGAGAGAGAGAGAGAGAGAATCTTGGTCAATATTGATCTTCGAAGTCACTGTGACTTAGTCCCTCCTTCGACGAAATGAAAAGGAAAAGAAAACGGGGGACTTTGCTTTTCATATCGGTTAGATTATAGATTGGTATCTAATTTTTAAAAATACATATATATCAATCATTTATATATGTATTTATCTATTTCTTCATTTATTTATTAATTTTAAGTTATGAATGTGAGATCACGAGTGTATTTTCTTACCCCATACAACCCATTGAGATTACGGCGTCTTGCAGCTTGCAGTTCATATTTATAAAGACAAGCCTAGGGAGTTTGAAATTTGACTATGAGTATCAATAGCATGACATTGCATAGACTGGCCCAGTACAGTGGAGACAAGCACTTGGTTATCAAGTAGTTATTTGCTTGACCTTCGTGTGACCTTACTCATTTACTCCAGTTTATATTTACATTGCCTTTATCATCCATGCTATCGTCATCACTAACATCATTATTATCACTATCAGCATAGCATTAAAATCAATACCAATAGTAATCAAAATAAAAACAAAATCATAGCAGACAACATGTATATATATCCAATCCTGGGTTTAAAAAACGGGTTAAAAAAAATATATTTAGAAAAAGACAAGATTTGCTCCTCTGCCACAGAATGAGAGAACATGAAAAAAAACTTTCGAATATGAAACTCCTTCAAAAAAGTTCTCCCGAAGTTAAAACAGGTGGATATGAAATTTTCCCGCCATTTCCTGAAGGGGCGATTCGGTGGCGCATAAAAGGCGGGAGATAAAAAAAAAACATGTGGTTCATTTTCTTTCAACCGGATTTGAGGGAGGGAGGGAGAGGGAGAGGGAGAGGGAGGGGGAGGGGAGAGAGAGAGAGAGAGAGAGAGAGAGAGAGAGAGAGAGAGAGAGAGAGAGAGAGAGAGAGAGAGAGAGAGAGAGAGAGAGAGAGAGAAACACACAGAGCGAGAGAAAGAAAGAGAGAGAGAGAGAAATAACATCACATAATCATTAGTATCCATATATACGCATGGAAACATACATATCCTATATCTCTCTCATAAGTTTTCGAGGATGAAAATGAAAACCATACCACTGTCTACATACTGCTGCAACTTAACATAACCAACAAGACAAATCCTAAATCAATAGCAGTTGCTACAGATACAAACATCCTTAACGTATCCTAGGAATCCATTGCAAATTGGGGAAAACAGCTATACACACACACACGTGACCAAATGGGTGAAAACAGACTAAACAAACACGCACACATGTACAGACACTCTTACATACAAACAAGCTCTCGGATACACACATACACACAAATGCACGCACACACACTTATGTACAAATAGGCTATCGGCCTTATTTGCGCACACACACACACACACACACACACACACACACACACACACACATACACACACACACACACACACACACACACACACACACACACACACACACAGTTCCTCGTTTACACAGCTCTACTCCTCTTCCCGTTGAAAACCTAACCAATTGAGCCCATGATTGAGGGGCTAACACACAGGACAAGCCAAAAGAGCTCTTGTTGCCCTAAGTCTTGCACGAGCTAGAATGATCAATATCCCCCAAAATCGATCGGCCGAGACTTTGCTAATCGGCTCAAAAACGTGGAGGGCTCGTGGCATTGCTTCGCCCTTATGGAGTTCTTGCATAAGGTCCGAAACCGCGGTTCGGTGGCCGGGGCAAACATGTTCTACATCTCGCATATCGGCGCTGGTGTTTGCTCTCGTCCTGGCTGTGTTTAAACATCAGATTTGCGTAAGTTAACTTTAGGCTAAGTACGAGCAGAAGTGGAGATCCCGCGCATGTTGGACCGGACTTCGTTAGTTCAGATTTTTCCGTCGATTTTTGGGAGGGAAAGATTCGTGATTTTTTTGGTAGGGGTGGGGGGGTAATGGATGTTGCTGTGGACAAATATGAGCTTCAGCTGTGCTTCCGGGTTGGGAGAAAGAGAGAGAAAGGAAGAGAGAGCTCGAGGGAAGAATAAAGGAAGAGAACGGAAGGGAGGGAGGGAGAGGCAGAGGGAGAGCGAGAGAGAGAACGAAAGAAAGAGAAAGAAAGAGAAAGCAAGAAAGAAAGAGAGAGCGAGAGAGCGAGAGAGAGAGAGAGAGAGAGAGAGAGAGAGAGAGAGAGAGAGAGAGAGAGAGAGAGAGAGAGAGAGAGAGAAGAGAGAGAGAGAGAGAGAGAGAGAGAGAGAGAGAGAGAGAGAGAGAGAGAGAGAGAGAGAGAGAGAGAGAGAGAGAGAGAAGAGAAAGAGAGAAAAACATAGAAACAAAAA
>BOPN01000095.1:785554-788524 GCA_017312705.2 Penaeus japonicus
TCCCCCTCCCCTGTTCCCCTCCTCTCCTCCCTCTCTACCTCCTGCTCCCCTCCTCTCCTCCCCCATCCTCCCCCTCCCCTGTTCCCCTCCTCCTTCTTCCCCTCCCCTCCCATCCCCCATCCACCCCCAACCTCGACACCTTGCAACAGAAACCGGGTTCCGTTGCCTATTGCTAATGACCCCCCGCGCAAACAGCTATGAGTCTATTAACGTTAGCTAATATTTCTCAACGCTCCAGGTGTTCCGCATAATTGATCAAGCTGATTGGCTGTTCCTGAATGCTGATTGTGAGGGGGGGGTAGGGGGGTGAAGGGGTAGGGGTATAGAGGGAAGGAGAGAGGGATAGAAGGAAACTGAGAAAGTAGAAAGTAGAGGAGAAAAGAAGTTTGGATGAAAAAGACGGGGGAGGGGGGGGATGTGTTATCCTCCATATACACACACTAATTCACACACATGCAACTATCAGAGTCGGATTTATCATCGGTGCAATATCATGGGTGAATTTATTACAACTATCCTTCTCTCCTACTTTTCCTCTCATTCTCTAGATATATTTCTCTATATGTTAAAGTCTCTAAAGTCTCTCTCACCTTCTCTCTCCCTCTCCCTCTCCTCTTCTCTCTCCCTCTCTTTCTCTCTCTCTCTCTCTCTTTCTCTTTCTCTCT
This sequence comes from Penaeus japonicus, assembly GCA_017312705.2. Taxonomy (NCBI): domain Eukaryota; kingdom Metazoa; phylum Arthropoda; class Malacostraca; order Decapoda; family Penaeidae; genus Penaeus; species Penaeus japonicus. Next base: position 786,220 of record BOPN01000095.1, read on the forward strand.
CCCTCCCTCCTCCCTCCCCCTCTCTCCTTCCCTCTCTCTCCTTCCCTCCCTCCCTCCTTCTCTCTCTCTTTCTCCCTCCCTCCCTATCTCCCTTCCTTCCTCCCTCCCTCTCTCTCCTTCCCTCCCTGCCTCTCTCCCTCTCTCCCTCTCCCTCCAACACACATGCTACATGCCTTTACCCACTCTCATGACGATTTCGAGAACGAAATCATAGCAGATGTTATCGAGTCATAGTCTCGCGGTGTCTCGCGGTGTCTCGTCGTATCTCGCACCGCATGAGTTCCGTCACGCCTCACTGCCTACCGGACCCAGATTTCTGCTTTTACTCACCCTCCTTCCATGCAACCTCTCTCTCTCTCTCTCTCTCTCTCTCTCTCTCTCTCTCTCTCTCTCTCTCTCTCTCTCTCTCTCTCTTGCACTCACTCTCTCTTCCCAATTTACCCCTAACATTATATATGTCTTTACATATCTCTCTTTCTCTCGATTTTGATCTTTCTCTCCTCCCTTTCTGACCTCAGGGAGGGTAAAAAAAGATGGCCATGGCACCATCTGGCACCATGATATGAGACGGAGATAAACCCCATAAAAATAATAATAGTCCATTCAGCAGCAGCAGGTTATAACCGGGTTACACAGTCGACATTACTAAATGATGGGTGTAGTATGTATAAGCTGCAGAAGGAGTTTGAAAAAAAACAAATATATATATATTGTCACTTTGGTCCTATAATCTATTCCACAGAAAAGATGATAACAATAATAATAACAATAATAATAATAATAATAACATATAACAAGCAAAATCAATCACTCGTTGAAGCCTCGACCTGTTGCCTTTCACATGACTAATGATGCTGAAAGATCTTGAACGATGAGATAAGTTACTCTAATAAGGTGAGCAATGAGCATCAAGGAGCATCTTTCCAGTTGCGTAAAAATCCCCCCCCCCCAGCCCCCCATGACTGACAGCTCTCTTTAAAGTCAATAGAAGTGAGGCCGAGTTAGGAGACATGCCCCGCCATCTTGCTTTGCCTTTTGACTGCCTTGTATGTAAGTCTATTAATAATACACGTCTCTCTTTCATTCGCTTTGATTTGTTGGGGTTTTGGGAGAGGGGGTGGGGGGTGTCTTCTTTTTGTTATGATTTCTTTGGTTGTTTGTTCTCCCCTTAGGAGAAGAGGAAGGGGAAGGGGAAGGAGAGAGGGGAGGGAGAGCGGGAGAGGAAAAGATCAGTAGATTTGTAGATTAAAGGTTCTGATTAGAGGTATAATCAAAGTGCTAATCGATGCTATAGCTCAAAGAAACAAGAAAAAAATATATATTTATATATACATATATATGCATATACATACAAACACACACACACACACACACACACACACACACACACACACACACACACACACACATATATATATATATAATATATATATATATATATATATAACGATAATCCCACTGCAATACTACAAATACCCAAACAATCCCCACCCAGCGTAGGCTACTCACCCATTCAAACCCATTCATAAAATCCTTCGACCTTTTTTCATTCATTCTTTTCCTGACCTTGAATCACGCAACCGAACACCGGAAGGGACTCGTAAAAAATGAAAATGAAAATGATCTTTCTCGTCTATTGTTAATCTTCATCTCTCTACATCGCTTTGTTGGTTAGAAAAATTGAAAAAAACGATTATGAATAACATTGCATGATATAAAGGTATATAAGAAATGTAAAAAAAAAGTTTCTAAAATTATATAGTTAAAACGAACAGACATCTTTTCCTAAGTTCGGTATTTGCGTTGTAATAAAAAAAAGCGAAAACATGTCTGGTATATGTACCAAGTTTGGCACCCCGCTAGCCATGTGTTAGTTCAGGTGCCCGGATGTAAAAAAAAAGAAAAAAAAAAAAAAAGAAAAAATGTGACTAAAATTAGTACCCCTATCTTCACTATCATCAGATGTTACTAAGATTAGTATTACTGTATCTTCATTTTGGAATACATTATATAATATGTTAACGTGTTAGATTGGAACACTGAAATATTTGAATTCAATTCCATTGGGATTAGGTCTATTTTTTTTTTGTCTGGATAAGAAAATTGATTATCATAGTTAATTGCTTCCTCTGCTCTCCAAGTGATATTGTTCCACTCAGGTTAATATTGTAATGAAATCATTTAAATATTATTTTTTGTTAGATGTTAATCTCTCTCTTCTTATCCCATTTTCTCTTTCTTTCTCTCCCTCTATATCATTGTCCCTTTAACTGACTCTCCTTATTCCCTCCTCTGTCTCATTCTT
>BOPN01000096.1:45000-50000 GCA_017312705.2 Penaeus japonicus
AGATGTGGTAGTTACCAGCAGGAACTATCTGCAAGGTATAGCGAAATTAGTATTTCATATTGAAAAATAATCATATATGCAACATAATCATATGATTTGGCAATAACAAGAAATAGGAAGTATTTACCTGAATTCATGTTATTTGCTGACAATACTTACGTAGTAGCAGACCGGATTCATCGAGGGATGAACTATGTGAAAAATATGTGTCTGCTTTGATAAGTGATGAGTAATGAAAAAAATGATAAGTTAAGATGTAATTCTTCCATTTACTAACTGAGTCTAGTCCTTCGGGGAGTGAAGGCACGGCATATGAGCCAAGGTCAGTAGCAAATTAGGGAGAACAATGTAAATGTGTATGATGCATGTAAAAAAAATAATTAGCCAAATTACCAACCATATCTAATCCTTTAAATAGGCGTGACCGGAAGTCAAGATTTGAGGCAAAGTGGGTAAAAAAATATCATGAGTATGCATATGAAAGAAAAAAAAAATATTAATCCAAATATCAACCGAATCCAGTCCTTCAATGAATTAGAAGGCACGACATGAGTCAGATTGGATGAGACTGGAAAAAATGAATGGTAATGAGAGCTGAAAGAAAAAAATATTAATATAATATTGACCTGGAGGTCGTTCCGTTGAGGAATAGGTGATTTACCGTGATTGACCATGCTAGTGGTCGGTAAGATCATGCGCCAAATTGAACTCGTCCCGTGGGGAAACGCTGTCTTAGCTCGAGAACAAAGATAAATATGATGAATTATTAGACTATGCTAAGATATTTCAATTGCGTGGCCGAACTCGTCCTTCTGAAATAAGGTGCGGCGTAATAGCCAAGATCGGGGCAACTGAAAGAAATACCATTAATATGTGCATAGCTAATAAAAATGCGGAGTTAGCAAGCCTGGAACGTCTGATAAGTGATAAGCGCGCTGTCTCTGTTTGAGAGAATTAATTGTGACGTCAGGTTGTCAAGATCTCCGAAGGCGCGATGCACCGGAGTGCGAAAAATAACCCGTAATTCGCGGTTTATTCAATATTGGTACCATAGATACGCGGGATTAGGGTGTGAGATGCAGATGCAATGGGCGTCATGCAATGAAGGCCCGATAAGTGAGGTACAGTAGCTGGAGAAAGGCAAATTAAGCTGAAAAGCTATAAATATGAAATGATAAGTAAACCTTTCCTGACTGGGGTCCTTAGTGAACGTTGCGTCTAGTAATATCATGATAAGATATTTGGCGTTCCGATTGACCCATGAAATGTTTCGAAAGGTCGGAAACTCGGAGAGGCCTATGATGATAACATATATGTTTAATGTTGTCGAAGTCGACAATTGCTTAAAATTAAAAATAATGACAATCATATCATACAAGGATTAAAGTTACTTGCAATTAAACTATGAAATATGGAAGTAACAATAATCAATAATGCAATGAAAAATGCATAGATAGTCGAATATGACTATACAATGAAATAGAAATAATGCTAAGAAACGAACATGCATCTGTCAACATTTCTAGCTAAATGTGATGATAAATCATAATATGAAGTGATGAAACATGTTAAGATATGAAATAATTGTCAGAGAGATTGTAATGAATTAACAATCATAAGTCCACAAAGTAAAGAAATATTAAAAACATATACTGTCGAATGTTGAGAAATATATAGAATTTCACAAAGACAGTACAAATTGTTAATCCAATCATCGGATTACAACGTGACCGAGTGAGGTCAGTAGTGTGACCCATAATCGAAACACAAATGACAAAGTATGTCACAGAAGATGCAGAAACAGGTCTATGCATTAAGAAATATACAAACGTATATGCAAGACGACAAATAATTGAAAATGTAGAGAAAATCATAGTTAAGACACATATATAATTTTAATTGTCGCAACGATTTTCTTACGAATTCACACGTGCAAGAATGACATAGGATAAGGTCACATACAGAACGCGGTCATGAAGTGACCGAGGGTCACATGTGATGCTATTCCCAATATCACACGGTCATGAATTTGACCACAAGGGACAGAATGGTCGCGAGAAAATATAACACATTGTCAAAGTTTTCTGTCCAGATTGACCATACGAACGGGTCACGGGTCAAGTGAGGTCAGATGCAAAATACATTTAATTTAATGTATATTAAAGCAAAAAGAAAAGAAATCATATTAAATTCCCATAATAAAGGAACAAATATAATAAATGTTAACGCAAAGTGAATTACATTTCCACGAATACATAGTGTAAACCATATTCAAGAAGGTAAATATGTAAATTCACAAGAAAAATAATCACACGAGATCAAAGAACGAATCTTAAACCGAATATATTTTGGTCGAAGAAATCGACTTGTTAAATTTCGCATAGGAACGAAAACTTAAGAAAATCCCACAGACATTAGAAATTCTACATAAGAAATTTCGAAGTTATTGCCATAAGAATATGATGTGATTTACAGTTATTTACTTAACTAACGCACATAAAAACAAATCATGCATTATACGTAGTAAAATGTAATCGTAAATTCACACAAGATAACGTAGAGCAATCGAAGCGTAGAATAAGTAAACGAAACGTAGTTATTTTATCGGCTTCCTATGAAAGACTAATGTCACACCTTTATGTGAATGTCTACGAGAGTACGAACAACCTTGAAACGATAATAATAGCAAACGTAAGATTAAAATAGAATAATTGTTAAACATACGTAGCATAGTAAAATGAACGAATAACGTACATATCGAAAGACACATAAGATAATGATGTGAATTATTACGTTACCGAATGTTAACGAAAAGTAATTTAGTGAAATTAACGAAACGATACGTAGAAAAATTATCATTAAGTAGATGAGAAAGCGTGGGAGGGAGGGTGGGGGAATGACGGGGTGGAGTTTACAATAAACAGGGAGAAAAAAAAATGAAATGGGAAGGGGGGGGGGGGCAGGGAAACACAGGAGATACAGTGTCTAGCAACCTTAAAGTGACTTCTTACCTTTATGTTTAGAGAAGAGAAGTAGCTTCACTGCGATTGTCATGTTCCTCTTAGTGCTGACGTTGATCACAATCACAAAATACACACTTAGACAATACTAACGTGGCGATAATTGTCCCAGCCGTTACCGTATGAGGCGGGATAGACAAGGATTATTTGGTACGCGAGCGGTTCACGACTTAAACAAAAAATTAGCCAACATTCTACACTTTAACCTAAAAGAAGGAGGCAGTACTCTCCGGATATCACCGTCACGTAGTGAAAAAATTAGAACGAAGAGCCACTAGTATGCCTAAATTGTGCAAAAAAATAGAAACTAGGTCCTATCAATTTGTTATTAATCGAACAGAACTGTGCACATTTGTAGCAGCGGTCTACGAATATTTATAATCAAAGACATAAAACTACTAAATGACGTGTATAGTTCTTATCTGCATTTCATCAGAATATGTGGTGAGCAGAATGAATCCCACCGCTGTTACCAGTTTAAGTGTGATGGGTATAGATTACTCTTAATATCCACACATAATATATAAGGGATTACGCGGAACACGGTAGCGAAAACATTAACAATATATATTATAAAATCAAGATATATATATAACATTATTTATATGGGGCACTATAGAGATAAACATACTGACAGACAATGCACAGTATATGAATTAAGCTAAGTCACTAAAGGCACTAAAACACTGTCTACCTGGAATCCTTGAGGAGGTGAAGGGAGAGGAAGGACCTCTCGACTTGAAGGTCGAACTAATTCTGTCTAAATCTATCAATGACCTATTTTGAGGAGGATACCGGGTCAGTGCGAGGGGCAGCGACAATTCTTCTAATTGGTCAGGGAGCTGCCCGATCCGGCGGTGATTGGTCCACGCGGTAATGAGAGCAGGACTTGGCCACGCCCTCCGAACGTGGGCATTCAGGACTGACCTGGAACTGGGAGACATTGTGTTTAAGTAACTAGAAATATTTAATTATTGCTTCGATATGAATTTTGAATCTTTATCATATACAATAAGACCTTCATAATATATATATATATATATATATATATATATAAATATATATATATATATATATATATATATATATATGTGTGTGTGTGTGTGTGTGTGTGTGTGTGTGTGTGTGTGTGTGTGTGTGTGTGTGTGTGTGTATGTGTGTGTGTGTGTGTGTGTGTGTGCAACCTTGGCACTGGCTGTTCTTTCAGCATTATAAATGTCCGGTCATAAGAACACCGTTTTGCTACATGGCTTATTCCACGATTAAAAGTAATGGCCGGGCTTTTGGACTCCCCACTGCGTGATGTTGGACCTCGATTAGTAATGTAATCTAGTATTATCATTATCCTCATCTATTGTCAAGATTGTTCTTGTTATGATAATAATAATTCTTAATCACAAGCAACATGCACATTGAAATGAGCATTTTCGGTGCGTCTTTCATGTTCACAAATGATGTTTTCCATTTCTGTGTCATTATTAATCATCTAAATATATGCTGATTAAGAGACCAAATTAAAGATCCTTCGGCTATATGAATTCATTTGATTCAGTCCTCTGGTTTCAATTAATTTCACTGTGCAGCTTAGGAGAGGAGGATGAAAACAAATATTGAAAATTCATTCATTTTTAGCCCTTGCGCAAACTCGGAAAGATCAAAATAAAACAAAGTTCATGATTTTTTGTTTGTTTGTTTGTTTGTTTGGACGAGATCTCTTTATCTTCCGTCACATCGTTTCCTCACAAGGCATTAAACAGAGGTACGCCATTGCCTTGTTTTTGTTTCTCTATTCCTAGCATCTCTCTCTCTCTCTCTCTCTCTCTCTCTCTCTCTCTCTCTCTCTCTCTCTCTCTCTCTCTCTCTCTCTCTCTCTCTCTCTCTCTCTCTCTCTCTCTCTCTCTCTCTCTCTCTCTCTCTCTCTCTCTCTCTCTCTCTCACTCACTCTCATTCTATCTCTCTCGCCTATCTCTCTCTCTCTCT
>BOPN01000096.1:67500-72500 GCA_017312705.2 Penaeus japonicus
ATATCACTGAAGATGTTGGCCTTCAGTAATAATTTCACGTTTTCCAGCTCCTTTTGATTAATTCCTCTAAAAATTATTTCTACAATTGCATTGCCTTCCTGCTTGCATTCTGTTGTCAACATCATCCAGCGATTCGCATTCCGAAATAATTGATGAGCAGTACATGTTGCCTCGCCAGCTGCATCGCCTCAAATTATTGCCATGGCGATCTCCCATGTGAGTAATGATCCTGGGAATTAAGCTATGTCTATATATATATATATATATATATATATGTATACATATATATATATATATATATATATATATATATATATATATGTATATATGTATATATATATATATATGTATATATATATATATATATATATATATATATATATATATATATATATATATATATATATATATGTGAATATATATATGTATATATATATATATATATATATATATATATATATATATATATATATATATATATGTATATATATATGTATATATATATATATATATGTATATATATATATATATATATATATATATATATATATATATGTATGTATATATATATAAATATATATATATATAAATATATATATATATATATATATATATATATATATATATATATATATATATAGAGAGAGAGAGAGAGAGAGAGAGAGAGAGAGAGAGAATATATATATATATATATATATATATATATATATATATATACATATATATATATATATATATATATATATATATATATATATATATATATATATATATATACATATATATATATATATATATATATATATATATATATATATATATATATATATATATATATATATATATATATATATATATATATATATATATACATATATATATATATATATATATATATATATATATATACATATATATATATATATATATATATATATATATATATATATATACATATATATATATATATATATATATATATATATATATATATATATATATGTATATATATATATATATATATATATATATATATATATATATATATATATATATATATATATATATATATATATATAACTTTCAAGAAAAAGTAGGAATCATTAAAAGTAAGGAAACACATTTTATAATTGTTATGTAATATTACAAATATTGTGGACGAATTCGTCACATCTGTTACGTGTCGACAAGGGCCACTAGCCCGGGGTACACAAGGGGAGGCGCTGACTTGCATTTGTGAAAGGCAAGTTCACTTTATTTTTATTTTTATAAGTATTTATATTACTTTGAAGCCTTACGTAAATGCAATATCAACATGTATAGCATTATTATTTTCGTGCTTGTGTAGGAAAAAAATTAGAACTATATTTATTACTTGTATGATATTGGGTAGTTTGACTTACAAAATAATTAGCTAGAAATTGGCCACTCAATATTTTAATGTGCCTCAGCATTCCTGTGCAAAAATTGTGAAAAACACCATTTTATGTCCCAGAATTCTACCCCTTTTTTAACCCCCAATAGATATTTTAAGCAGTGTTTTTAGTTGATAAAAAATTGCGTTGACCTTTTTTCCGTCCATTCGTCTTTCTGCAGGTATTTAATTTTTAAAATGTTCACATCCAATATTCCAAAGTACAAAAAAAATGCATTCTCGTGATATCGGTCCTTTTGTGTGAAGATGCAGTTAGCGTACAGAAGATATGATTTTTCGATGATTTTATAGGGATAAAATAAATTTTAGTTTCGATGTATATTTCAGTGTGATCAATCACTGTTTATTTTGTCTAATTTGTTGTATTTTACTAAAACTGAAAATATTTGCACATTTTATACTAAACTTTTGTACTAAAATTTACAATTTTATACTAAAATTTACAAGTCCAGAAGAACTTCACACTCAGAGTAAATTATATGACCAGACAATGAGCACGACACTGTAGGAGATGCAGCCAGCCCAGGAGATAAGGGTAGGAACATCAAGAGAATACTAAGCATCACAAGAAACTTTAACATAAGGTTTAGGGGAGAAAATGCAAGAAATATTGCAAAAAGACTCCAACAGTCATGGAGAGAAATATGAGGTAACTCATTCCCGACTATCTGGACCTTTAATTTGATTCAAATTTTATTTCACAGGAAGCTTTTGAGTATGTAATATCGCTTATCGATTACATAATAGATTTTAATGGTTTAATAACTATTTTTATGCTGTATATATTATTAATTTTAACCGTATTCAATAAGAACAGTGGCTTGATTAAAGAATTTATTTTTCTTTTGAAAGACTCATATTCAGTTGCTCTGGTTTTCAGAGATTTACTGTCTAAGTTAAATGTCCCCTTAAGTAATATCTCAAAAATACTGAAAAGAAATAAAATTCAAGCTTCACCTAGTTGACAACAGTACACCCCCCTCCCATATTTAAAAGGAAAAAACAGTAACATTTATAATTTCTTTAGAATCTCTTTTGTGTACTTATGCGTGTTATTTTGTTTGTTTTCTCTTAATCTGGAAAAATCTTAATCTGAAAAAAAAACAATTATGTCATGAAACTGAAATACAACCTTTTAGAATATTTATTAACCTACATCTCTGTGCTTAATACTCTTTAATGAACTAGAGACGCAGGCTTTGGAAACATGGGTAATGCTTTCATCTTGAGTGAATACAAATGGGATCTGATCTTTGATATGTGGAAAATATCAACTGACAACATTGATTTTATTACTGACAATCTTAATATCTTAAGTTCCTAATCAAGATAGCACAACGAAAAAAAAGGAAAGTAATCTCTCTTTCTCTTTCTCTTTCTCTCTCTCTCTCTCTCTCTCTCTCTCTCTCTCTCTCTCTCTCTCTCTCTCTCTCTCTCTCTCTCTCTCTCTTTCTCTTTCTCTTTCTCTTTCTCTTTCTCTCTCTCTCTAGTATTGACCTTAATCTTTGATGGAAGTCACTCAGCAATTTGTATCGTTTTCTAAACAATACTTTAATGGATAAATTGACGATTAAAGTGTTTGCTATACTCTTCAATGAATAAATTCAGTGAGAATAATATGCAATTGTATAAGCTTATGATAAACATAATTTCAACTTTAATATTTAATGTATGTGTTTGCTCGCGCGGGAATATTTACAGCGTCGTGCATGTCGATTTATTCATTTTTGAGTCTTTACAATAGGTATACTTATGCATGCATCCACCTCTAAGGGTAAACATTAAATCGTGTTGATTTTTATTCCATGTCGAACACTTTGGTAATATTTGTTTTCAATAGATTTGGTATATTGATTAAGATTCTTTTTTCACGGATGCAGGTTTACGTACATAATACAGATCTTTGTAAAGAATGTTGGATCTTGCACATTGCAACTACTTTTCAATTATGCATTGGAAACGGTTGGTTATGCATAATCCGTCGCGGTCATTTGACGTCATATTCTAGCTTTTTTTTTTTTTTTTTTTTTTTTTTTTAGTGTGATCTTTATTTCACAATTCTTTACGTATTCCTTTTATCTGTGTCCAGATTTTTTTTTTTAACTACAGATATGATTTGGCATTTGCTACATACAAAATTCGAAAAAGTTAATGTCAATTAATGTCAAAAGCATGGAATGTCGGGAATTAATTAAAGATAAATCACATGGGTACGCATAATTAAGTACTGATTTCACGATTTTTTGTTTTGAAAACTCTAACGTTAAAGATAATGATAATTATGAAAATTATCATTATCACAATGGCAATGACAATGCCACTGATATTGATAAAGGTAAGGCTATTGCTAATGATAATAACAATTCGTTGACAATGCTAACAATTATTATCCTCATTCCTGTTACTATTAATATAATTATCATATACAACGAACCACTAATATTGTTGCTATAATCACAATTAACAATTTAACAAACACGACTATTACTACGCAACAATAATCATTACTGATGATGATATCTCGAAAAATAATAATACATTGGAAATGAAAATACCAAGAGTACGAATATCATATCAATTCAGCTAATACTATTTAATGTTCACTTCCTTGAATTCTCCCTCACCCATGATAATAAACCTTAATATTTTATCATTATTTGACCATAAGCGATGAAAAGGCCACTTTATTTTATAAGTAACAATTCCACTGTAACATACTATTAAAGCAGCTATAAAAAAATCAGTAATGAATTAAGGTAAGAGAAACTTAATTCCATAAGAAAAAAAAGAAAAAGAAATAGAATATGGTGTATAAATACTGACTACTCTATACTAGGAAAATAGTTTGATGGAATTGTCCCGGAAGTAAGGATTTTTAGAAGGGATTTACAGATCCAGTCTTCGAATGTTACTTTTGATGTTATATCCTTGCAATATTTTAATTTGTGGTGTCGTCACAGCAGTCATGGAAATTCCTCTGGAAGACGGAAAAGATTAGCTTTTTTTCTAACTTCTATCCATGGCTGTAAGTGTGTGTGTGATATATATATATATATATATATATATATATATATATATATATATATATATATATATATATATATATATATATATATACATATACATATATATACGTATATATATACATATATATATACATATATATATATATATATATACATATACATACATACACATATGTATATCCATGTCAGGGTTTTTTAATCAAGGTCTTTTTGGCACCTTTGGTTTTCACTTATGATTCTTTGAATAATTAAGCCACTCGAGGTTAAAAGGAAACCTGGTTATATCCAAACTACATATATTAACACATATTTACAAAAAAAGAAAAAGAAGAAGAAGAAAAAAAAAAGAACGTAGCGCAACCAAAATGTAAATAGGGTAGTCTTGTGTGGCGTCAAACAGACGGGGTCAGGTTGTGAGGCCGGAAGTTGTGGCACCAGAGGCTGTGACGCCAGAGTACAACTCTGGTCAATTATAACACGGCAATGGCTAGACAACCAGATTTTCAGCTCAGTCAATATTCACCTATGGAGGGTGAAAA
>BOPN01000096.1:80000-82500 GCA_017312705.2 Penaeus japonicus
TGTATAATGACTTACTGCGGTGATATTATTCCCAAAGTTACTACAAGTTACATGAAAGCACATGTATTATTATCTACATTGTTTGCTATATTTACGTTTCGTTCTATGTACAATATCTAGCATGTATTCTTTATGCACGAGAATAGTATTTCTGTGGTACGACACTTTATGTATGTACCTCGTACATCTGGCAACAACCAAAAGACACTAGAGGATCGAGCTTGCCAGGCCACGAGGAGACCCAGAATGTCCTGCCTTATTTTGCTGTATAAACACCTCCAAAGAAGCTACTTTAGTTTTAGCTCGGTGTTTAATTCTCCCACAAGTTTATGGGATACACCGTAGAGCATAACATTTCTTTCGCGAAAATTTTAGTCCGTCAAAAGGCCGCTGTGATTACCTGTTCTCAAGCCCTTTAAAATCCATCATATGAAAATAGGTAAAAAACAAAAAAACAAATATATAAAAAAAACGTGTAGGTAAATTATCATAATTTTTCTAAATCTATTGCAGTCATTCCTTTCATGTCAGAGTATAGCCATTGTAAAAGCTTTTTTTCCTTATCAGATCTAGAAATAATTTTGTGAATAATAACATTATTATCTTTTTTAAGAAAATGAACTTGATGAGAGTTCACAAACAAAGCATGGATATAGTTTTTTTTAATGCATATATTCATCTAGGGAGTATTTGCACAAATATAAACTATATATATGATTTATATACACACACACACATACCTGTATATATACATACACACACACACACACACACACACACACACACACACACACACACATATATATATATATATATATATATATATATATATATATATATGCATACATATACATACATACATATGGATAAAAGGGTATAAATGAGACAACATAAGTGATGTAATTTACGAGTTTCGGGTTACCCCGTCTTCAAAACTACATACTACATCAAGCTTACATGAACATATATACATTAGTCAAGAGCTGACGAGCCAGCTGATTCCCGTGACCTCTCGCTCGTTGTCCGCATGATAGACGTTACCGCGACCTTCGATAATTTATAGCGACCCGACGTTGTGTTCATGTTCTCCTCCGTCGCGATGTATGCAGCTTCCATCATTTTTCTCTTTAAATGATTTAATCCTTCATGGATCACTTTAGCACGTTTCCAGTCCGGTAGATGTCCCGTTTCATCTGCGTGTACCACTATGGCGTTGGATGTTCTGTGGTGACGGACGTCGGCTCGATGTTCACTGATCCTGGTGCTGAATCCACGTCCTGTTTCACCATAATATGCTTTCTCGCATCCGCTGCATGGTAGGCAGTATAAGGCGCTGTCAGGATTCTTTGTGGACGGCTTTCTGTCACGTATTAGGTCGCCTTTTTTTGCACCGGAAGTGTTGGAGATATTGATGGAGCTTCCGAAACGTCTATTAGCCGCCTCGGAGATGTTGCATTGAGGTAGCACTAGGAACTTTGGATTTACACACACACACACACAAATACACACACACAAACACACACACACACACACACACACATATATGCATATACTGTATATATATATATATATATATATATATATATATATAAATATATATATATATATATATATTTAGGAAATCTACCGTTAATAACTCATAAAGTAAAGTAAAATAGTAATCTCATCATCATATAAATATACATTTGAGTGATGGCGTTGCCTAAAGCAGTCAGTAAAGTTCATGTTCATATATGATAGGATATACCGAACGCGTGGTGGCACCAACAACTTTTGTTGGTGATAAACAAATTAAATTTGACACGTGGCGGCAGCTGAGCTGAAAAAAAATCTGACATATGTATGCATGTATTTATGCATATGTATATGTATATATATATATATATATATATATATATATATATATATATATATATATATATATATATATATATATACATATATATATATACACATATGTATATGTATATTTATTTGTATATGTATTTGCATGTGTATGTACACAAACACACACACACACATATATGTGTGTGTATGTGTGTACACGGGAGTGTGTGGGTGCATATGTGTGTTTGTATGTTTATATTAGCCTGTAATCTACAGCCCCTGTTATTTATATGCGTTTCTCTAACGCAATTTGTATTTCAAGGTGAACTCTAATATATCTCTTCTTGACTTTAAGACACCAGTTGCTTCCTTCAGGCCAGCAGCATAACTTGACTTTTCATAAGAATTCCTAACGTTGTGATAAAAGTTTTCCTCGCACAAAGGGTTCATTATACTTTTTTTTCCCAAAATGTTGGATCACACGAGAAAAAATATGATGGAGAATATATTTTAAGAATGAAATCGCGACAAGATTTGAGTAAGGAAGAGAAAGTATGAATTCGGATTCCATTGAGAAACTACTCGCTTTTCTCAATGAAATATACCAGAAAATAATGACAATTGTAGATATTCACAAACGTTTCCCTTGGGGTCATAATATTAATTTATGCCC
>BOPN01000096.1:107500-110000 GCA_017312705.2 Penaeus japonicus
TATATATATATATATATATATATATATATATATATATATATATATATATATATATATACAGTATATATATATATACATACATATATATATATATATATATATATATATATATATATATATATATATATATGTACATATACATACACACACACACACACACACACACACACACACACACACACACACACACATATATATATATATATATATATATATATATATATATATATATACATATATATACATATATATACACACACACACACACACACACACACACACACACACACACACACACACATATATATATATATATATATATATATATATATATATATATATATATATATATATATATATATATATATATAAGCAGACATACACCGATATACGTACATGAGTTCATGAGTGAAAAAGAAGAAAAAAAAACATAATTATAAGAATGACGAGAACAAAAATTACCAACAAGCACATTTTCTTTTCCTTTACTTTGTTCAGAGAGAAGAGGTTATCACTTTATGAATAGTAATTAGGTATTAGTCTCAGAGGAAAACTTAAAAAAAAAAATTGTTTCTCTTCAAGTAACGTTTTTTTCTTAAATCAACAGGTTGCGTTAAAACTTTTCGAACGAAAAAGTTTTTTTAGTAGCTTCCCTTTATTTTTTTTCTCTCCATCGGCCTGTGTCTTTCTTATGATTCTTTTGTTTGCACGACTCAGTTTTAGAGCTCCATTGAAGCTGCACAAGGAGTATATATAAGAGACTTTATTCAATCTCAAAAGAGTGAAAAGGGAAAGAAGATAATACTATTAATACAATTCCTCTTATTGAAAAGATTTATGTCATGGCTTCTTGAATATGCGATTGTTTGATTACAACTAAAGTTTACGAATTAAGAGGAGAATCATTAGATATAAGCATCCCGAAAATCGCAAAATATCAAGCTCTTGAAAACAGGAAGAACATAATCAGGCGTATTCTTGACTGTACGATATTAGATATATCGACAAGGGAGACGAGGCAAAAAAAACAAAAAACATAAGAAATGGAATGAAAGAGAAAAGAAGATAAAAAGATAGACTTCATCAATACAACAAAATTTTCTGTAAGTTAGTCTAATACTCAGCAGGATGATACCAAGCTTGAAAAAAAGAAAGAAAAACGTAAGATTAAAAAAAAAAAAAAAAAAAAAAAAAAAAAAAAAAAAAAAAAAAAAAACAAAGACAAGAACCTAAGGGGCAGTGGAAGGAAGGAATTATTTCAAAGCTTGGAGTTCGCCGATATAACACATCGTTAGAGATGTCCATGGACGGCGGAGAAAAGGTCTGCAGGTGAAGCAACATCCTAAGTTGAGCAACAGTTTGGTTTGGTTTAAATTGTTTTCTGGAGAAAGTTTTATACAAGTGTGAAAAAGATGAAAAAAAGGGATAGGCAATAGAGGGCGGGGGGAGTAGGGAGGGAGGATTAGAGAGAGAGAGAGTGAGAGAAAGAGAGAGAGAGAGGCAGAGACAGAGACAGAGACAGAGACAGATAGATAGAGAGAGAGAGTGAGAGAAATAGATAGATAGAGAGAGAGAGAGAGAAAGAAAGAGAGAGAGTTCTATTTCACGTTTGAACATCGGACTGGCGTTTTAGAATGAATGTATTCACCTATGTGGCTTTTGATTTCCCTTGGCCTCGCTTGATATACCTTGACCCTAACTAGATTTGCCATCTTCTAAAGCTCTTCAATGTTCTCTTTAACTGTCAAGTAAAATTCCAGTAATCATGGTCACTTTGACGGAATAAAAGATATCGAAAATGCTTTGTAGTGACGGATTCTCTTTGAAAATATCAAAACGGGCCGTTCTGATTAATCAAACTTTCCTATGATTTATATACGTGAAGGGATTGACATTCCATTTGTCAGATGGAGAACGGATGGCAGACGCTTACCAGGGGAAGGGGTGGTGAGGGGGCTATGGGGAGGGGGAGGGGGTGATAAAGGTGAAGGGTGAAGGAAGAGGGGTAGGGTGGGGAAGGAAGGAGAGGGATAAGGGTGGAGAATAATGAAGAGTGAGGGGTGGAGAATGAGATAGGAGAAAGAAGGAGGAAGGAGGGTTAATATGGATGATATCCGATTTAAGCAAAGGCGAAAGAGAAGACTTTGTTGCAGAACGTTGCACAAATAGATGGAATACTTTGCTAACTGAATCACAAATGATTATCAAAATCTACATTTTTACGAAAACGATTACCGGAAACGTGCATAACATACGCTTGTATTTCCTACTTTGTTTTGCCATGAATAGACAAAGCGCGTATCTGGAAATTAAACTCGGACCTCTAGAGATTGCAAATTAGTCCTAGAGCTAGTATTCCCTTGCAAAATTACTCATGCGAATCCGCTCACGTCCCAAAGGTACTACGCCTTTCAGACAAGAAGCAAAGAGGATAGATGTCGCGAGGGACAAGGAGTAAAAAGAAAACACCAAATTGGAGGAGGGAGAGTAAGAATAAAAG
>BOPN01000096.1:127500-130000 GCA_017312705.2 Penaeus japonicus
CACTTTTATAAAAACCGAGAAATAAAGACTGTTAAGTATTTGTTCAGTAGTTTATGTGACGTTCCAGCAGCTTGCATGTTCTGGACATTACGACCGTTGGCGTGAATGCGATTCAAAACAAAACAAACAAGTGACGGCTGTGATGCGCATTATTTCGTATCTGCCCCATTCCCTTTCCCTTTTATTCTGTTTGTATCTTACTTGACTTACTCCCTTAGAAAGTTGTATTTCTAAACGTAACGACAAAGGGAACAAAATGTATTACTCACTGTGTAAATAGAAGTCTTCCACCGCGTAAAACTTTTCTCATATAATACGTCTTTTTGCTCTCTTTTCATGAGTAAAATCTACGTGATTTCTTTCAATATCAGTAAATTCAAATAGATAACCTTTGATGAAAATGTATAAGATGAATACGTAGTATAATACAAAAGCGTGACCTAAGAATTTTTCTGAATGAAGATACCAGTAAAACTTAAAACTTATTTTCAAAGCCATTCTTTTATAAAAAAAAAAAAAAAAAAAAAAAAAATGTGCTCTAATTTTTCGCAATAATACAGTTAGAATGTGTTCAATTACAGTAATTGTCCTGTATTTCATTATAACGTAATAATATGCATATTAAAACCCATATTACAGTGTGCATCATTAATGTTACAAGCTACACACACACACACACACACACACACACACACACACACACACACACACACACACACACACACACACACACACACACACACATGCACGCACATTCACATTTTGACAATGATGCTGGTAAAGAGTGTTTTAGTAACAGTAGAAATAGTAATATTGACTAATAATGATGTGATGATAATGATGATGATGATGATGATGATGGTGGTGGTGGTGGTGAGGATGATGATGATGATGATGATGATAGTGATGATGAAGGTGACACAAGAAAAAGGAAAAAAAAAAAAAAAAAAAAAAAACATACATATACATGTTCGAGAGCGCGTGGATGTCTGTACGTACCTTTATTACGCATTTCTACTTAACAAAGTACTATGAGTAAATTACTCCGTGAATAATCACATAATTAAACTTACATTCTAGTAATGGGTCTGCGCATTAATAACAAAGCTGCCTCTAATTAAGAGTTCATAAAGGCCGTTTTGAACATAACGTAATTTTAAATAATTTTGTCATATAACAAAAACAACAACAATAATAATATTATTGCTTTTGGAGTTACAAGAATTGTTTATAGTCGGACTGTGTGATGATGCTTATCATTTCTCAGATTCTGAATTATAAAACTTTCATTACATCTAATCTAAATCAATTTTCTTGTAATTGAGAGTTTACAGTTAATAACTTAATAACCTTAAAAAAAAAAAGTCATTAAATGTGTCTTATCATAATAATAGCTCACAGTAATATTTAAATCAGAACACTGAATAGATAATAACCTTAATTGCTACATGAAAATATGCTTTATCAAATATACCTAGAAAAAGACATATTTATGAGGAATAAATTATGTAAAAACTTATTCACTTTGAATGTAGATACAAAGTACATTTTTCATGATTTTGGTCCAATAGCTATGTCAGTCGGGTGTCCACGTATGTAAAACTACTATAATGTCTACTTAATATCTGATTACCTCTGGCCTTTGCATAATCATTTTTGAGATAAAAAAAAAAAAAAAAAAAAATGCTAGCCAAGTACTGCAAACAGCCAGTTTAAAGAGTTATACATATACATACATGAATATCTATATCTATATCTATCTATCCATACATATACATACGTGAATATCTATATCTATATCTATCTATCCATACATATACATACATGAATATCTATATCTATATCTATCTATCCATACATATGTATATATATGTATGTATATGTATATATATATGTATATATATACATATATATATATATATATGTATATATATATATGTATATATATACATATATATGCATATATATGTATAAATAAAGAACACGAATGGCCGCTTATTCATAGACAGTCACACCACTACAGCGACGTTCCCTGCCACAGCATGCCAGCAAAAAGCATAGCTGTCATAAAAGCTTCATAAGGTGAACGTACATGTGCACAAGCATGCATGTATGGATCGACAAGTGCGCTACTGTTTTACGCTTTTGTTTCTGTTTGTGAATCTGCCTTTAAAAACGAAGTGACTGTATATCACGTACACCCTAATGAAAATATTAAAAGTATTTTCAACTTTCATATATTGCCTGTCCGTATGTGTGATATCCAAAAAATAAACCGTTGTTGCAGTGATCAACAAAAGCAGGTTTCATTTCAGCCGATGCTATACTGCATATTTCATTTTCTTTTTTTTTATAATCCAAATATGTTAATCAAAGGCTACAGAATGTATATATCTAAAATTTGTTTAAATATATGTGTTCTGTAGCTTGGATTTCATTGTTTCAAAGCTGGAAATGAAAATGCCTTTTTTTCATGAAAAGTAATTTTTGTTCCGCTGAT
>BOPN01000096.1:140000-142500 GCA_017312705.2 Penaeus japonicus
TCTATCTCTATACCCGGCCTCAAATGCCAATGAGCACATTCTTTCACTGATTGTCTGACTACTGACAGATAGACACGCACAGACACCCCTCAACCAAACATACACACAGACACGCATGAAAACACACACACACTCGCACACCCTCTCTCTCTCACACACACACACACACACACACACACACACTCGCTCTCTCTCTCTCTCTTTCTCTCTCTCTCTCTCTCTCTCTCTCTCTCTCTCTCTCTCTATCTATCTCACACACACATACACACACGCAGGTAGATGAAACTGGGCAAGCTAACGTAATTTATCTTCTAATCGTTTCAACTTCGACTGAAATACTACTACATGATGACAAGGAGCTCCACAGATTTGGGAAACTCCCATCAACAACTCTGCAAAGACTCATCAAAGGCTCAACCAGGATCAGCCATAGACTCTCGAAAGAGCCGCATAGGGACAGTGAAACGCCAGGTATTATAACTCTAACCAAATTTATAGACTACGGAATTATCCTTTATTGTACTACAGTTTTCTTTTTTTTCATTGTTGTTAATAATATCATCGTGTTTCTGATATTTACATTATTTCTGTTGCTACTCTTATTGTTATCATCATCTTTATTATTGTTATTATAATGATCATAATTATAATAATAATCTTCATCATTGTCATAATGGAAATTACAATAGTAGTAATAACTATATCAATGATAATGTTAGTAATAAGAAAATAAATAGATAAACAAAAATAAAAATAGTGATAGCAATAGTAGTAATGATAAGAACAATTATTATATGGATAATGATAAGAGATGATGATAATAATACTACCAATAGTAATATGAATGATAATAATGATAATGTTGCTGATGTTAATGATAGTGATTATCAAGTAATAACAATAATATTGCTGGGATATTAATGATAATAGTAAAAATAACAATGGTGATGATGATAGTAATGATGATAATAATCAAGATTATAATGATCATGATGATGATAATAATGATAATAACAATAATAATGATAATAATAATAACAATAATGATAATGTGAATGGAATGGAAAATGATGATTACAATCATGATAATAAAGATCATGATAATATAAAAGGGATAAAAATTATGATGATGGATAATAGTGATGATAACATCAAAAACAACAACAACAATAATAATAATGGTATCAATAATGATAACGATGATGATACAATATTATCAATAACAAATATAACAATAATGATATTGATAATGATTTTATTGATGAAGATAATGACAATGCTAGGTCAAATTGAATAAACTATAATGATAATAATGACGTTTAAGATGATGTTCATGATTATTATGATGGTGCTACTGATAATGATGACAATGACGATGATGATAGTAACGAAAAAAAATTATAATGATTTTGAGAATAAGGACGATGCTTGTGGAGATTTTTATTATAATGATGATGTTAATGATAATGATATCATATTATGATATTGATAGATGAAAATTCTGATTACAAGGATAATAATGATAATCATTATCATTATTACGCTTAATATAATTTAGATCATAGTAGTAATATCAATAATGTTGATAAAAATGATAAAAGAATAACAACAAAAGTAATAATGATAATGATAATAACAATAATAATTATCATTATAATGACAATTCAATTTTTTTATAATAACAATAAAAATGACAGTATTAATTGTGATTACAACAATAATGATCATAAAGACAATTATGATAATAGATAACAAAAATAAAACCATTAAAAGTTATAACAGTGTTAACAATAATGAGGATAACAATGACAACAACATAATCACCAGCATCAACAACAATTTATCTGTATTTTGACGGATAAACACAGACCTACACTCCACACCTCTTATTTGGAAAATTTACACATCCTTAATTAATTCTATAATAACATCGAATCCTTCTATCTAATCTAGAATAAATGATTCAATATTATGCTTAGGAAATGAGGGGATAATCATCAAACGATATATTTTCAGCATATTAAATTTTCATTCCATGGTGTCTGCTCAGCTCAATCATTCGTGTCTTTATGTTGTCAAGGTATTCATGAAGTGTGATTCTATGTTAATTAAACGATATTTGTATTTCATATTGCTCTGGGCATTATATTTTAGGGTGGTTATGAATCTGGCATGGTAGATAGATGTAAAGATAGACTGGTAGATCGTGTGTGTGTGTGTGTGTGTGTGTGTGTGTGTGTGTGTGTGTGTGTGTGTGTGTGTATGTGTGTGTGTGTGTGCGTGTGCGTGTGTGTGTGTGTTTGATACTCAAGTTTTTATTTAGTAGAAAGAAAGAAAGAAAGAAAAAAAATAATTAAGAGTAGAGTACCAAAATATATATATGAAAATGAATTACACTTTCCCATCTGTGCAATTAAAACTCTAGTGTGACAAAAATAACTCACACACACAAATAATATATAATATAATACACATATTAATATTATTATTATTACTACTA
>BOPN01000096.1:172500-185000 GCA_017312705.2 Penaeus japonicus
CATTGACTCCGAACACATTATCTCTAGTATTCACAATCTATCAAATTTATTCCCATTTATTTTTACCCCATCAATATAAGCCAATTCGAGTTTCAGAAGTCAGTGCAACCCTTTGATGACCACGCATGGTTTAAAGAGGCGTAGTCATCAAAACATGGCGTATCTATGGTAAGTATCATCGGCTATTTCCTAGATTTCAGCACTTTCCCGCTGTGGCCTGTGAAAGCATCTCATGTCAATCTGTCATTATCAATTAAGCGAACAATCAGGAAAGTGTAAACCGAGTTCTCGGGCATTTATAACCCCTCCCAGCTAATGACATCACGTCATTCTTCCACCACTCATGCGTTTTCCCGCTGAACACGCACGTATACATACACGCACACACACACACACACACTTGGTTATGAATATGTACTTCGATCGTGTTTATTATGTGCTTCTTATAAAAAAGTAAATGTTGATACAGTGAGTAGGTACATGGAAATATATAATTAATGCAAGTAACTTTGTAATCTGCCAATATAAAACGTATGTTAAGTGACCAATCACACATAGAGAAACAATTTAATTTAATATAGTTTTTATCCTTATCCTTTTAATGAAGAATGATAGATGATTCACAAAACATTAAAACACACACACACACACACACAACAATAAACATGGAACATGGTACGAAAGATTAAGGTTCGAAAAGTGTTGATTAATGATGAATGAGATAAAAAAATAAAAAAACATCCAATGATGTTCAGTACATCAATAGACTCGGAATATAAATAGTTAACAAAGTTTCTACTCCTGCACCACTTTTTAAACTATTCTTTTGAAGCAAAATCCACTATGTATAATGAATGATAGGACAAAGGTTGCGATATTCTCTTCGATTTCATTCATCCAGAATTTCGAAACTGTTGTCTACCCACATTGTTACTGCATTGATATGTTAAGCAAGCCATACCTGTGCACAGAGATGAGTTGAATTTTCTCATCTGAAGCCTCTCGATATTATGCAAAAGATAAGTTTAAGTGATGTCCTTCAAGACTCAGGAATGTCTTCCAGATTTAGACATGCTTTGTTGTATTAAAAAGCTTATTCAAAATAACACTGATCGCCAGAAACCTCCGTATAACACATCCGCAAATGCTATGAAAAACACCTTAGTGTAAGCATCTAAAGTGAACGTATTGTAATCTTCGCCACCTCCCTCCTCTCAAAGTTCACCATATCCGACAACGCGCAAATGACTTGAAGAAACATTTTGGTGATGTCAATATTGAAGAATACTCGACATCAGCAAACACAGCAGTCACGAACTAGAATCCTCCCTAGAAAAAAAAAAAAAAATGCCGTGTTCCAAGCGGTGACCTGATTAAAATATACAATATTCAAGGTGTCAATTAACCTGCGCCAACATTAAATGCAATTTTGATTCATACAGTAACTGTATAAATATTCTCACCAAGAATCCCTGGCGAACACCTGAGACTTGCCGATGAATTCAGGGAAAGAGACGAGCAAGCACACCTACCCTAAAAGTACAGGGTATTCTATGGAAAAAAATTAACAGGAAAATCTCTGGAAATGACACTTACACATGGAACTGCGCCGCGAGACAGCTTGATTTTGTCGGATGTAATATCACAGGCGTCTAAGGTAAGGAGCTTAAGCGTTACAGAGGGAGTCGTATGTCAAAACTTGCACGAGGCAGAGAGAACACAGGAAACGGTTGTATCTTCAAATATCTAAACACATTAACAAGTACTTAAATGATTAAGAATGCTATTTTTCCAAAGCTATGATACCTAAACTGTAATATATTCAGGTGCATGTGAATTTAGAGAAGTCGAACACATGAATTAATGAACATATAAGGCCAGAAATATAATGTATATAATCATGATGCAAATTACTTCTAACTAAATATGTTTGGTGAACCTACAAGGGTTTCTATTGTTGTTTTTTAATCCGAGATTAAAAATGCATGGAGCAAGGACTGAAACAATTAAAGAGATAGAAGTATGCTGTTATTAATATGAATTGCCTCTCATGAAATATTAATACCATTTTTGAAGCTGAAATGATTTAAACGACTTTTCTAACGCAAGGTTGAAAATACTTATTGCATAAATAATAATGCATGTATTTTTCTCATCATCTGTGAGACGGGTCAGCAAAATAGCTGACGAATCCTCTGTAATGTTTTCGCTATTTGTTTTTAAGGATTTCGTGATTACTCTGTAGAATTTTACTTGAAATGAAATGTCATTTTTCTTACTCATTCTGCTAATGCATATTCACGCGTGTTTGAAACGTTTGTTTTTAATGTTGTGTTTCCTGAAGTTAAGAGATTCGCTCAAATCTACGTCTAAATTTTAGTATGATGAATGATCGCTAAAGACCGTCCCATCCGCCATCACATCCTTCAGGCACCTGGAACATTAACTCCGAACACATTATCTCTCTGAAACATTCACAATCCTATCAAATTTATTCCCATTTATTTTGCCCAATCAATATAAACCCAATTCGAGTTTCAGAAGTCACTGCAACCCTTCGATGACCACGCATGGTTTAAAGAGGCGCAGTCATCAAAACATGGCATTATCTAGGCGAGTATCATCGGCCATTTCCTAGTTTTCAGCACTTTTTCGTTAAAGTCTGAAAGCATCTCATGTCAATCTGTCATTATCAATTAAGCGAACAATCAGTAAAGTGTAAACCGAGTTCTCGGGCATTTATAACCCCTCCCAGCTAATGACATCACGTCATTCTTCCACCACTCATGCGTTTTCCCGCTGAGAATGCATGCACGCTCACACGCACACGCACACACACACACACACACACACACACACACACACACACACACACACACACACACACACACACACACACACACACACACAGTTGGTGGAAGTACGTACTTGGTAATCACCAATATAAAACGTATGTTAAGTGAGCAATCACACATAGAGAAACAATTTAATTGTATAGTTTTATCCTTGACCTTTTAATAAAGAATGATAGATTATTCATAAAACATTAAAACACACACACAAAAAAAAAAAAAAAACCAATAAACATGGAACATGGTACGAAAGATTAAGGTTAGAAAAGTGTTGATTAATGATGAATGAGATAAAAAAAAACAAAAAAACATCCAATGATGTTCAGTACATCAATAGAATCGGAATATAAATAGCAAACAAAGTTTCTACTCCTGCACCACTTTTTAAACTATTCTTTTGAAGCAGAATCCACTATGTATAATGAATGATAGGACAACGGTTGCGATATTCTCTTCGATTTCATTCATCTAGAATTTCGAAACTGTTGTCTACCCACATTGTTACTGCATTGATATGTTAAGCAAGCCATACCTGTGCACAGAGATGAGTTGAATTTTCTCATCTGAAGCCCCTCGATATTATGCAAAAGAAATGTTCAAGTGATGTCCTTCAAGACTCAGGAATGTCTTCCAGGTTTAGACATGCTTTGTTGTATTAAAAAGCTTATTCCAAAATAACACTGATCGCCAGAAACCTCCATTATAACACATCCGCAAATACTGAAAAACACCTTGGTGCAAGCATCTAAAGTGAATGTATTATAATCCTCGCCCCCCCCCCCCCTTCTCTCAAAGTTCACCATATCCGACAACGCGCAAATGACTTGAAGAAACATTTTGGTGATGTCAATATTGAAGAATACTCGACATCAGCTAACACAGCAGCCACGAACTAGAATCCTCCCTAGAAAAAAATGCCGTGTTCCAAGCGGTGACCTGATTAAAATATACAATATTCAAGGTGTCAATTAACCTGCGCCAACATTAAATGCAATTTTGATTCATACAGTAACTGTATAAATATTCTCACCAAGAATCCCTGGCGAACATCTGAGACCCTGCCGATGAATTCAGGGAAAGAGACGAGCAAGCGCACCTACCCTAAAAGTACAGGGTATTCTATGGAAGAAATTCAACTGGAAATTCTCTGGAAATGACACTTACACATGGACCTGCGCCGCGAGACAGCTTGATTTTGTTGGATGTAACATCACAGGCGTCTAAGGTAAGGAGCTTAAGCGTTACAGGGGGAGTCGTATATCAAAACTTGCACCAGGCAGAGAGAGCACAGGAAACGGTTGTATCTTGAAATATCTAAACACATTAACAAGTACTGAAATGATTAAGAATGTTTTTTTCCAAAGCTATGATACCTAAACTGTAATATATTCAGATACATTTAGAGAAGACGCACACATAAATTAATGAACATATAAGACCAGAAATATAATGTATATAATTATGATGCAAATTACTTCTAACTAAATATGTTTGGTGAACCTACAAGGGTTTCTATTGTTGTTTTTTAATCCGAGATTAAAAATGCATAGAGCAAGGACTGAAACAATTAAAGAGATAGAAGTATGCTGTTATTAATATAAATTGTCTCTCATGAAATATTAATACCATTTTTGAAGCTGAAATGATTTAAATGACTCTTCTAACCCAAGGTTGAAAGTACTTATTGCATTAACAATAATCGTGTATTTTTCTCATCTTTTGCGAGACGTGTCAACAAAATAGCTGACGAATCCTCTGTAATGTTTTCGCTATTTGTTTTTAAGGATTTCGTGATTACTCTGTAGAATTTTACTTGAAATGAAATGTCATTTTTCTTACTCATTCTGCTAATGCATATTCACACGTGTTTGAAACGTTTGTTTTTTTATTTTGTGTTTGCTGAAGTCAAGAGATTCGCTAAAATCTACGTCTAAATTTTAGTATGATGAATGATCGCTAAAGACCGTCCCATCCGCCATCACATCCTTCAGGCACTAGGAAAACATTGACTCCGAACACATTATCTCTCTGAAACATTCACAATCCTATCAAATTTATTCCTATTTATTTTACCCAAACAATATAAACCCAATTCGAGTTTCAGAAGTCACTGCAACCCTTTGATGACCACGCATGGTCTAAAGAGGGGCAGTCATCAAAGCATGGCATTATCCTAGGCAAGTATCATCGGCCATTTCCTAGTTTTCATCACTTTCCCGCTGTAGCCTGAAAGCATCTCATGTCAATCTGTCATTATCAATTAAGCGAACAATCAGGAAAGTGTAAACCGAGTTCTCGGGCATTTATAACCCCTCCCAGCTAATGACATCACGTCATTCTTCCACCAGTCATGCGTTTTCCCGCTGAACACGCACGCATACACACACGCACACGCACACGCACATGCACACACACACACGCACACACACACACACACGGTAATGAATATGTACTTCCGATCGTGTTTATTATGGTTCTTATGAAAAAAAGTAAATATTTGATACAGTTGAGTGAGTACATGGAAATATATAATTAATGCAAGTAACTTTGTAATCACCAATATAAAACGTATGTTAAGTGACCAATCACACATAGAGAAACAATTTAATTGTATAGTTTTATCCTTATCCTTTTAATGAAGAATGATAGATGATTCACAAAACATTAAAACACACACACACACACACACACAACAATAAACATGGAACATGGTACGAAAGATTAAGGTTTGAAAAGTGTTGATTAATGATGAATGAGATAAAAAAAAAAAACATCCAATGATGTTCAGTACATCAATAGAATCGGAATATAAATAGTTAACAAAGTTTCTACTCCTGCACCACTTTTTAAACTATTCTTTTGAAGCAAAATCCACTATGTATAATGAATGATAGGACAAAGGTTGCGATATTCTCTTCGATTTCATTCATCCAGAATTTCGAAACTGTTGTCTACCCACATTGTTACTGCATTGATATGTTAAGCAAGCCATACCTGTGCACAGAGATGAGTTGAATTTTCTCATCTGAAGCCCCTCGATATTATGCAAAAGATAAGTTTAAGTGATGTCCTTCAAGACTCAGGAATGTCTTCCAGATTTAGACATGCTTTGTTGTATTAAAAAGCTTATTCCAAAATAACACTGATCGCCAGAAACCTCCATTATAACACATCCGCAAATACTGAAAAACACCTTAGTGTAAGCATCTAAAGTGAACGTATTGTAATCTTCGCCACCCCCCCCCCCCTCCCTCCTCTCAAAGTTCACCATATCTGACAACGCGCAAATGACTTGAAGAAACATTTTGGTGATGTCAATATTGAAGAATACTCGACATCAGCTAACACAGCAGCCACGAACTAGAATCCTCCCTAGAAAAAAATGCCGTGTTTCAAGCGGTGACCTGATTAAAATATACAATATTCAAGGTGTCAATTAACCTGCGCCAACATTAAATGCAATTTTGATTCATACAGTAACTGTATAAATATCCTCACCAAGAATCCCTGGCGCACATCTGAGACCTGCCGATGAATTCAGGGAAAGAGACGAACAAGCACACTACCCTAAAATTACAGGGTATTCTATGGAAGAAATTCAACAGGAAATTCTCTGGAAATGACACTTACACATGGACCTGCGCCGCGAGACAGCTTCATTCGTCGGATGTAATATCACAGGCGTCTAAGGTAAGGAGCTTAAGCGTTACAGGGGGAGTCGTATATCAAAACTTGCACGAGGCAGAGAGAGCACAGGAAACGGCTGTATCTTCTCATATCTAAACACATTAACAAGTACTGAAATGATTAAGAATGCTGTTTTTTCTAAAATTATGATACCTAAACTGTAATATATTCAGATACATTTAGAGAAGACGCACACATAAATTAATGAACATATAAGGCCAGAAATATAATGTATATAATTATGATGCAAATTACTTCTAACTAAATATGTTTGGTGAACCTACAAGGGTTTCTATTGTTGTTTTTTAATCCGAGATTAAAAATGCATAGAGCAAGGACTGAAACAATTAAAGAGATAGAAGTATGCTGTTATTAATGTAAATTGCCTCTCATGAAATATTAATACCATTTTTGAAGCTGAAATGATTTAAACGACTTTTCTAACGCAAGGTTGAAAGTACTTATTGCATTAATAATAATACATGTATTTTTCTCATCATCTGTGAGACGTGTCAACAAAATAGCTGATGAATCCTCTGTAATGTTTTCGCTATTTGTTTTTAAGGATTTCATAATTACTCTGTAGAATTTTACTTGAAATGAAATGTCATTTTTCTTACTCATTCTGCTAATGCACATTCACACGTGTTTGAAACGTTTGTTTTTAATGTTGTGTTTCCTGAAGTTAAGAGATTCGCTCAAATCTACGTCTAAATTTTAGTATGATGAATGATCGCTAAACACCGTCCCATCCGCCATCACATCCTTCAGGCACCTGGAACATTGACTCCGAACACATTATCTCTCTGAAACATTCACAATCCTATCAAATTTATTCCCATTTATTTTACCCCATCAATATAAACCCAATTCGAGTTTCAGAAGTCAGTGCAACCCTTTGATGACCACGCATGGTTTAAAGAGGCGTAGTCATCAAAACATGGCATTATCCTAGGCAAGTATCATCGGCTATTTCCTAGATTTCAGCACTTTCCCGCTGTAGCCTGAAAGCATCTCATGTCAATCTGTCATTATCAATTAAGCGAACAATCAGGAAAGTGTAAACCGAGTTCTCGGGATTTATAACCCCTCTTGGCTAATGACATCACGTCATTCTTCCACCACTCATGCGTTTTCCCGCTGAACACGCACGTATATGCACACGCACACGCACACGCACACGCACACACACGCGGTTATGAATATGTACTTCCGATCGTGTTTATTATGCTTCTTATAAAAAAAGTAAATATTTGATACAATTGAGTGAGTACATGGAAATATATAATTAATGCAAGTAACTTTGTAATCACCAATATAAAACGTATGTTAAGTGACCAATCACACATAGAGAAACAATTTAATTGTATAGTTTTATCCTTATCCTTTTAATGAAGAATGATAGATGATTCACAAAACATTAAAACACACACACACACACACACAACAATAAACATGGAACATGGTACGAAAGATTAAGGTTCGAAAAGTGTTGATTAATGATGAATGAGATAAAAAAAAAAAAAACATCCAATGATGTTCAGTACATCAATAGACTCGGAATATAAATAGTTAACAAAGTTTCTACTCCTGCACCACTTTTTAAACTATTCTTTTGAAGCAAAATCAACTATGTATAATGAATGATAGGACAAGGGTTGCGATATTCTCTTCGATTTCATTTATCCAGAATTTCGAAACTGTTGTCTACCCACATTGTTACTGCATTGATATGTTAAGCAAGCCATACCTGTGCAAAGAGATGAGTTAAATTTTCTCATCTGAAGCCCCTCGATATTATGCAAAAGATAAGTCAAGTGATGTCTTTCAAAACTCAGAGATGTCTTCCAGATATAGACATGCTTTGTTGTCTTAAAAAGCTTATTCCAAAATAACACTGATCGCCAGAAACCTCCATTATAAAGTATCCAAGATGGCTAATCACCACGAGGAAAATTTTCCATGTGTACCACGTGGAATCTAGGAGGAAAACTTATCCTCTAAGAGGAAAACACGAGTCGGCCTAAGGTCAACATAGACAGTAGTCCACCAACCACTGACGGAGAAAACTCATCTCTACCTCACTTTCCTCCTCCAAGTGGTGATGTCTCAGCGTTACTAGACTGTTTACTTAGTATTTTGGCACCACCAGTTTACAATGCAAGTTCATCCTCCCAATATACCATGTGCTGAATTTGATTTAATACCAGCAATTGTGTGTGCTCTTGAACAACCAAGTGAGATCAACCCCACACTAATTTTCCAGACTTTCATGTAACAAGTCACTGAATAAATACTAATATGAATGGTTGAATATCTTATTCTGTAATTTTGGCTGTTACATGCTTAACAGAGTTTGAAATTTAGAGACTCAAAAGGTGTGGAACTCCCTCAGGAAAGTGGTTTTGTTGTTTGCTTTCGCCAATAGGGTATTTGTCTTTCCAAGGAACCCTATACTGAGAAAGTGACGAAGTTGGGGTTCCCAGGCTCATAGAAAACGGTGTTGCCTGGACGCCATTTTGACTCCTTTGGGACAGTTATTATAGATTACATATACTTCACATCACTCTTTTGTCTTCTTAAAGTTCCATCGCTTGATTGTTTGATGCTAGAGGTTATAAGTAGAAGTAATGCCTTGCTGTTGCGCATATAGATACAGTAATAGGTTAAAGTAGAGGATTTAAGCTATAAAGATTCCAAGCAGTGTTTATCAGTAAACTCTTCTAACAACCTACCTCTCATCCATAGCTTTCTACTTATGTATTATATTTTCCTCAATATTCATAGAGAGACAGAGATACAGACAGACAGAAAGACAGTCAGACAGACAGACAGACTTCAGCAAAGAGGGAGTTCAATAGAAATGGAGCAAAATGTAGACCGATGCGGGGCCACCACGGTATGCTGTGTGATAATTCATGTTCATTCCTCCCGTCTTTTATTAATTACTGAGCTAATTATTGATTTAGCTTGACATTTGCAGACGAATAACAGTTTAGCTTTAAAAAGAGACTAAGATGAATGATGTAGCCTTAAAAGTAGCAACAGAAAACGAGTGAGCAACAGGCAGAGGTGGTGCTGAAGCATTGTGTTACTTGTGTTCGTTTCTTCCACATTTGTTATTGACTGAATAGCTTGCTCTTGCTTTGACTTAGAATATGCATAAGTGGAACGTTTTAGCTTAAAAAGAGACCAATATGAATGTTATAGTCTATGAAATGGCTTGATAATGATCGCTCTAATGAGTGTCAATAAGCAGGGACAAAGTTAGTGCGCAGGAGTGGACGAGTCAAAATGCAGTCAAAATCTTGAGTTTTCGCCACTCTCAGGATAGGGACTCCATTTTATTATAAAGTTACATATATATATGTGTGTGTGTGTGTGTGTGTGTGTGTGTGTGTGTGTGTGTGTGTGTGTGTGTGTGTGTGTGTGTGTGTGTGTGTGTGTATAAATATATATTTACACACATATATGTATACGTATATATAAATATATATACACACATGTATAAAACGCATGTGTGTATATATATTTATAAATATATTTATATAGGTATGTATATGAATATATGTTTGTAAATATATATATATATATATATATATATATATATATAAATATGTATATATATATATATATATATATATATATATATATATATATATATATATATATATATATATATATATATGCACACACACACACACACACAAACACACACACACACACACACACACACACACACACACACACACACACACACACACACACACACACATATATATATATATATATATATATATATATATATATATATATATATGCATATATATATATATATATATATATATATATATATATATATATATATATATATATATATATATATATGTATATATATATATATATTCTCTCTCTCTCTCTCTCTCTCTCTCTCTCTCTCTCTCTCTCTCTCTCTCTCTCTCTCTCTCTCTCTCTCTCTCTCTCTCTATATATATATATATATATATATATATATATATATATACCTATATCTAGATATATATATGTATATATATATACATATTCATATATATATGTTTGTATATGTATGTATATATGTATGTATGTGCGTGTGTGTTTCACATATATGGATGTAGCATCAGGTGCAAAGAATATGTTTAAGAGATCATAATAATTTTTATTCAATTAATGAAGGTAAAGTATAAGCGAGGATTATTGTTTTTGTATTTAATATAAGAGAGAGCAAAAAGCTACATAATATATTAAACTAAGTGAAGCCGGATGTATGTTTTGTGTTGTGCTTTTTGTATTTATTTCTTCTTTATATATTTATGTGTGTATGTGTGTGTGTACATATGTGTGTGTGTGTGTGTGTGCGTGTGTGTGTGCGTGTGTGTGTGCGTGTGCGTGTGCGTGTGCGTGTGCGTGTGCGTGTGCGTGTGCGTGTGCGTGTGCGTGTGCGTGTGCGTGTGCGTGTGCGTGTGCGTGTGCGTGTGCGTGTGTGTGTACGTGCGCGTGTATGCGCAAAGAAACCAAAACACATACACCCTTCACATACATACACACACAAGCGCACTCACATGCATAATCTTATCAAGGCAAGGAGCTAAACTAACCAGCACACATACTGAATATGCAAGAATCTAATGCAAACGCAGGCAACCATCCCAATACAACTGCCTGCGAACCAACGACATGCAGCGGGAATCCGTTAGTTCAGCCTTTCAAATTTTATAGAATAATTCCGCAAAACACGAAATTATACTTCTAGCGCGGCCATGTATAATCCTGGGAAATTATGGATCTGAACGCAGGCAGTGCGTGGACTGAGATGTCTTCTGGAGGTCAACTTTTTTCTTTCTTGAGGATTCTTAATTCTATTCTGGAAATGGGGCTTTGCAGTGTGGATAAACTGCATTACCTTTTCACGTTAACAGTAAATGGAATGATGCAGTGGCATGTACATTCTCGTATGGTCTAAAATCTTACCAATTCAAATGCATTGGTAAAATGATATGGGAAAACATGTAGATTACGTTCGTATGTTATTGTTGTTTTTATTTATTTATTTTTTTACATTTAGGTGTTTTTCTTTGACATGCGTAAATACCAAATTATATTTAGGCAATTGTTAGCCTAAGTGGCTGATAAGAAAAAAATGATAAAAAAAACGACATTATCATATACAAATTCTGCGGTAATAGAAAAAAAATCAGCAAACCATTCACAATATCATTGCTGCAATACTCACACGTACATTCCAAAACAGTCCAACAGGCAACACTGCTAAGACAAAAAACAACAAACGTCCACAGAGACAGTCTCTTGACAAAGGCATTTTTACCGAGAACATTTATGCTTGGCAGAAAGAGGATATCCAATTGTTTCGATTCATGGTCCACCTTTATTGAAAACGGTGAAGCTGACAAGCGATCCAGCCAACGTGTTAAATTTGGTTGCATATCGTCTACATACCTTGTATAGCTGCAAACTTTTATCGAGTGACAACATCTGCAATGCATTCCAACGCTAAGAGAATTGAAAGCTAGGTTCACGAGATTTAGTCTTGTACGGAGTATCGTATGCTGAATAGGCGAAAGAGAGAGATAGAGAAACGGAGCAAAGAATCACATTGTCAAAACATTAAATAAATTTGACTGATTATCTATAAAATTCCTAAC
Organism: Penaeus japonicus; assembly: GCA_017312705.2. NCBI lineage: Eukaryota > Metazoa > Arthropoda > Malacostraca > Decapoda > Penaeidae > Penaeus > Penaeus japonicus. Next base: position 184,721 of record BOPN01000096.1, read on the forward strand.
TTACACTACTAGGGGTACTAGTCTCATCACGTGAGAAAAAAAATCTAACATTCTGAAACAAATCTAGAAATATATCTCCCAATTCGAGAATAAAGTAAGGATTGCAACACAGCGAGCAATGCAAACGCGACAATACATAAGCCTATCTCTTTTCTAGCAACATTCAGATTTAGAAGAAGGATAGACAGACATTCACTGGGTGTTATCTCCACACATGAATGCGTCTTCATTTCTCGCGATCTACTTAATGTCCTTCTCATTATCAATAAATGTCTCGGTT
>BOPN01000096.1:197500-202500 GCA_017312705.2 Penaeus japonicus
GGTTTCTTCCTAAGGGCAATAAGGATTTGCAGCCCTGAATTCTTAGAGGATGAAATTAAATACATAATAGACTCCTTTGTGAAACACCAATACCCCAGAGGTTTCTTGCTAAACCTCAGAAAGAAAGCGGAGAAAATCATAACCAGAGCATATATATACATATATGTATATATATGTGTGTATATATATATATATATATATATATATATATATATATATATATATATATATATATATATATATATATAGATAGATAGATAGATAGATAGATAGATATGTATTTATATATGCATTTTTTATATGTATACATACATACATACATATATATCCATCCTAAGCAACATTTGTTTTATCTGCGCCATCTACTGAAAAGATGAACCGAACATTGTATTACGAGGCCACAGCTGTATTAAATAAGTATACACATCGAGTACTAATAGATATTGTCAGTTGTGGGGCTTATGTATGTATCCGATTCACCCAAGTAATAGATCACATTAACCATCTTCCTGTCCTCTGAGATTACATAGGCCATGGGGGGGGGGGGGGGCAACTTTTTGACTGCTATGATCTACCTTTCTATAATTACCTTTATTCGATCTTCAAGACAATTTTTTACCTAAAATACTCCCCCCCCCTTTTTTTATAGGCCTAATCATGTGGAGACAAACAGAGTTAGAGAGAGAGAGAGAATGAGAAAGTGAGAAAGAGAGAGAGAGAAAATGAGTGAGAGAGAGAGAGAGAGAGAGAGAGAATGAGAAAATGAGAAAGTGAGAAAGAGAGAGAGAGATAATGAGTGAGAGAGAGAGAGAAGAGAAAGCAAATATTTCAATACTATACCAAAATGATAAATCACACACCTGCATTACTAATAAGACGATTGACACTGCAATTCAATAAAGCTACTAAGCCATGCGATCGACTCGAGAAGGATTTACGATCGACGGGTTGGCCACCCCTAACATGGACCATCCATCCTCTTTCAAAGAACCTCAAAACCTCTTTGTATTATCCCTTATGTGTCAACCTCCACCGTGGATAGCTCAGCATCTCTTAGAAAGAAGAAAGGAGGGGGTAATGCCCCCTTTGTCCATCTCAGCTGGCGTTTAGGTCTTCAAGAACCCTTCGTCCCACGCTCCTAAAACAGGATCCCAAATTAGGATTCTTACTATTCAAGCTGCAGGATGGTGCGTAGGATCTGAGGTATGTCGTATATTTTACCAAAAGGCTCCATCCAATCTTAGGAAGAATCAGCCAACATTCATTAATATTATTTTCATTATTGTTGTTATCATTTTTATCATTATCATTATTATCATTACTATTATTGCCATTATTATCATGATTGTCATCACTATTTATATTAGCATTATTAATAGTATTGTCATTATCATTATTATCATTATCATGATTATATTTATCATCCTTACTATCGCCATTATTCTCAGCATAATCATCATCAACATCATCCTTTTACATTACGATTATTTTTATCATCATCATTATCACTTATTATCAGTTATCTTTTGATTATGATTGTTATCATCATTCCAATGACGATGATGTTAAAAATCATTATAGTAATAATAACGATATCAAGAGAAGTAATGATAATAATAATAATGATGATGATGATTGTCATTATCATCATCATGATAATAATAATAATAATAATAATAACAATGATAATAATAATAGTAATGATAATAATAATAATGATAACAATAATTATAATGATAACAATGATGATAATAACAACAATAATAATGATATTGATAGTAAAATAATGATAGCTCTAGTGACAACAATAATAATAATGACTATAATATTAATTCTGATAGTAAGTAAAATATAAATAGCGATAGTAATATCAATAAGGTTAGTAATGATAATGAGCATAATATAATGATAATGATAAAGCTAATAATGGTTGTTATGACAATAATAGTAATAATTATAAAGACAATTGCACTAATACTAACAAAAATAATAATGGTAACAGTAAAAATTTTAATCACAATGAGAATGATAATAAGGATGATAATGATCGTGATGATAATGATAATACAATAAAAATAATGATAATAGCATTAAAAATAACAATGAGTATAATAACGATGATGATAAAATTTATCATTTTTGTTTTCACTACTATTACTATCATCATTTTGCTATCATAATCATCTTTTTTAATGTTGATGCTGAGATAGTTTGTGTTGAAATTAATTACATAATTCCTTTTTGTTTAAAACAATGGACTAACATGAGGGTACAAACGTTGGGCATCATATGTGCGCGCTTGTGTGTGACGTATTTCAGTAAATATCAAAGCTTCATTTGATGTTTTCAAACCTCCGAAAAGACAATGAGAAATAATCTATTAGTAATATGACTGATTAATTAGTTTTATGACCCCCCCCCCTCCCCTAAAAATAACCATGTTCTCTCTTTCTCTCTATCTGTCTCTCTGCCTCTCTCTTTCTCTCTATCTATCTCTCTGCCTCTCTCTCTCTTTCTCTCTCTCTATTTCTCTCTCTTTCTCTGTCTCTGTCTCTCCCTCTCTGTCTGTCTGTCTATTTCTCTCTCTCTGTCTCCCTCTCTCTTTCTCTCATTCCTTCTCCGTCTCTCTCCCTTCTCTCTCTCCCACCCCTTCTCCCAATCTCTCCCTCTTTCTTTCTCTCATTCCATCTCCATCTCTCCCCCACTTCCTTTCTCTCATTCCTACATCTATGTGAATTCATCTTCACCCACCCTTTGCTCCTTTCATTCTAGGGACGCAACGAGGTAACATTAAAGCCCAAACATTTATTTCCCTCCCTCCGCCCGCGTTCTGTGTCCCCGGGGGCGGCTTTGGTAAAGAGGTTGTCAGCAGTCGCGTCAACTGGGTAAACCTTGCGAAGTGCTGGTGTCAGCTTTACTGGCCATCGGGCGGGAGGACGCGCCTGAGGGTGGTAAAAGGGCGGGAGTAGTGGAAGGGACTGTGGCTCAAAGGGCGGGAGTGGCGGAGGGGGCTGTGGCGCAAAGCTGAGAGGGTGAATGAATGGATGTGACGGCTGGCGGAAGACTGTGAACGAGGAGCTGGGAGAAAGTGAATAAGAATGGTTGGAACTTTATATGTATATATATATATATATATATATATATATATATATATATATATATATATATATACATATATATATATATATATATATATATATATATATATATATATATATATATATATATATGTATATATATACATATATATATACATATATATATATATATATATATATATATATATATATATATATATATATATTTACACATACATATATATATATATATATATATATATATATATATATATATATATATATATATATATATATATATATATATATATATATAAATATACATTAAAAGGGAGGTAGATAGATACCGAGAGAGTGAGGGAGAGAGCGAAAGAGAGAGAGGATAAGTTTATCTGGATTAGGGAATGTGTGAAAAGGGAAGATAACCAAAGAGGTAAAAAACAGATTAGAAATAGGATTGTGGCTGGTGGGAGGAGGTAAGGAGAGAGAGAGAGAGAGAGAGAGAGAGAGAGAGAGAGAGAGAGAGAGAGAGAGAGAGAGAGAGAGAGAGAGAGAGAGAGAGAGAGAGAGAGAGAGAGAGAGAGAGAGAGAGAGAGATTTGTCTGAGTATATGTGTGAATCACGTATGTGACATGTAACACTGAAATATGATGAGGGAGATGTTGCATCAGTAAATAGCTTTTGCAAAGGGAAGGACAAAACAACACTGGTATGTCTGACGTGACAGTAAGAGATATGTAAACGTATAAATGAAGCAACGAACGTACGTATATGTGTGTATATATGTGTGTGTGGTAGGGTATATACGTAGCAAATAGAAAATGGAAGATACAAATCATATTGGTGAATACATTATATAGAAAGCATTAGCGAAAGGATACATATGCAAGTAATATTCGATAGGCATAATAACAAAGACAGCAGATATGAGATATAAATACAAATTTATATTACAAAAGTACTCCTTAGTTTCAAAATGAAGATCTCCATCACAATCAAAACATTTCTAAAATCTGGTATAGCTAACTAACGGCAATAGAATAAATGTATAAGAAAAGGAATATGAGAAAATAATTATCAAATATTGTGAGCACTTTAAAATATTAATATAGAACAGGACAATATAAGTGATGGCGAGACTAGTGATTTGCTAGTTATGCGAGTGCTAACGGGCTTTAAGGAACTGTCGAGGCGGCGCTGGAGGAAAACCATCTTCAGGCGGCGGTGAAGGTACAAGAGAAGGGGCGGCGCTGAGGGAAGTCCATCCTCAAACTATGTTCAGCATCTCACAAACTACCAATGTATTCTTATAACTCTGAGGATAGGGGACAAAATTTCATAATAATCTAACAACTATGTAAAACAGTGAGTAGAACTGCTTTGTTCATGAATGTGGCATAAAAGAAATGTGAACATGAAGAGAATGGATGTATATTGTTTGATATTTTAAATATCTTAGAGAGACCTAGCTATTTATCATCGATTTTAAAAGAGTTTGACAAACCTTGACGCTCGGGACATAGATACGGTGTGAGATGAAAAATCTGGGGAGATTCACGGCTGACGAGGCGAGAGTGGGCGGGCTGCACGGCTGACGAGGCGAGAGTGGGCGGGCTGCACGGCTGACGAGGCGATTTGGAGGGCGCTGCGTGGAGAGTGAGGTCATGGCGCGATGGTCAGCGGACTGGAGTTGTGTTTTGCAAAGTCGTAACTACGATGATGAATCAACAAGGGCGAGGTACTCAGCTTCATAAAAGGGGAGATTTGGTTATCCGTGTCCTTGGCAATGCATGCTTCCAGGTGGCTGCCCTGTGAATGTGCATGGCGACAGCGGCGTGCAGGTAACACAGGTGTTGAGGGGTCGGCAGCATATGTAGTTTAGCGAGAATTCAGCAGCTTAGCAGGTAGCGTCGATCCTCGGGC